>VZTX01027324.1:158122-233314 GCA_013400915.1 Pardalotus punctatus
AGGAGCCATCTTTGTGCCCCTCCCTACTCACTAGCAAAAACTGGGCCAAGTAAAACCACCACAGCCTATCAAAGCTCTGGGATCAGCCTAATGGCTGTTACATTCACATAATAAAATGAGGAACTGCCTTTTTTGTTTCAATTACTTTGCCCTCCAAGTAACTTAATATTCTTATCTCAAGCTTCCTTACAGGTGAGAAGATCCTCCTACCAAGATTTCCACTTTAGGTGTGCTGTAACTGCACCTCAAAGGAAATGCTCATTGAATTTTGTACTCTGCAGGATTAGACTGGTGCCTTGCTCTCGCTCTAGATGGATTTGATGGATGCTGGAGGGCTGGGGGAGTGCAACTGTGTGCCAGCGTACCAAACCAATAAATTCTATGAATTGTTCTCTTTTTTTGTTCCTTCCTCCCTTGTATCCAGGCTTTCAGCTTCTTCTAGGAACATTTGCTTTGCATGAATGGAATCAAGGTCATAGTAGGAAAAAGTAACCACATGTTTGGTTTTTCTTGGTGTTATGGTGTGACTCATTGACTTAATTTGACCAGTGTATTGCTCAAGATGGTTCTCTACGCAAAAAGATTCCTCCCGTCCCTGTACTGCTTGGGGGATGACAGATGCTTCATACTGCTGTAGATGCAAATAGAAGACACATAGTAAGGCTGAGCTTACCATTCAGCTGTTTATGCCTTGTCTGCACGTGGGCTTGCTGATCCTGTCAAGCCCTCAGCAGTGGAATTTCCACTCTATTCCGTAGGATGACTTCCCATTGCAATAGGTCTTTCTGCAGCAAATATAGTGATTTATTTTTTTTCCTCTGCTTGCAGGAAAACTAGTTGTAAGGGACCCAAAAGCCTCCTGATTTATTTAGCCTTGTTTTGTGGAAGAGCTGGACACAACCTGTTTGTTTTGGCTTTTAAGGAGACTTCAATTTTAGAATGGAAGTGTGAAGGTTTGTTTGTGATTGCGGTGCTCAAAACATGTAAATCTTTGCTTGTAACAAAACAAAGTTAAAAAGTTACCATTATGGTATTGACAAAATCTATATGTTTGACATGTAACTGAAAAATATATATAGCTCTAAAAGATCCTCAGTAATATTAACTTATATAGTTTCTTTTGAGGAACTAACTACATGTTTTAAGCATCCATGAGGGTTTTTTAGTGCATGTCAGACATGATGACATGCAAACAAGATGTTTTAAATAGCAAACTTTTAAAAGACTTTGAATGGCTTTCAAGTGTGCTTTCTTAAGAAATTTTACTTGTAGTCTTCCTTCTGACTCCTAAGAAATTAAAAAAAAATTAACATTATAATACTATGGTTGGTTGTTTTTCCCTTGTAGCTCTACACTGGCCAAATTTAAAACTTTTCTGTGCTCAGAGATTACTGTAGTGTTACTCAGTGTTTGTTTTCCACCTTTTTTCCTTTAAAAATATATACAGAGGCATAATGTTCTCTGTTTTGGCAGAGATCCTTTTAAAATAATTTCTAACATTTGCTCTCATATTTTTTCTCCTTACCTCTTGTGGGCATTTAAACTGTAAACCTGGAAGTGTTTTCCAGCTTTCAGGTCTGGATGTGACCACAGGGTGCTTGTGGAGTGTGTGCTGGGCTGAGGCCAGGGTGAGCAGCCTTCTCCATGTGTTTTGCTTTCCACTAAGCAAAAACTCATAGGTATATAGGGATCCGGTGAGGGAGTAGGGCTGTTTATGTGTACATATAATTGCAGAGTAATTTCTTGATTAGTTCTCAAACATCATGGGTTTTCATCTATTCACTTGTGTAGAGAAAGATGTGTGTATGTATCTATAAATACGCATCTATAGATTCATAGAATTGTTTAGATTGTAAAAGACCTTTAATCATTGAGTCCAACTGTTAACCTTTATGTGTATACATGCACACAACAGCTGATGCTTTTCTCTTTGTTTTCCTTCTCAAATCAAGTACAGCTTTTTAACAACACTGGATTGTCCACAAGGAGAGAAGCTTAAAGCAACAGAAAACAGAAAGGGTCAGGAGAAGGAAAAGGATAGAGGAAAAAGTCAAATGCTTGGAAAAAAAATACATATAATTTTTTCCTCTTCGACTTGAAAAGACATGGAAGCCAAGTTCAAATGAGTTGTTTTGTGGCTTGGAGTTGCATGGGTATAGCCTTTCCAACATATTTTGGTTTATTGCTTGATTTCTGTCCTTGGACTCCCTTTTCATAATGCAACTATTACCTCCTTGCTGGGTTGGCATATTTAATCATGTGTAAAACAGTGTCAGTAGGTACAGATCCTACATTACAGAAATAGAGAGAAGACTGGAACAAGAAATGTAGTGGAGAACAAGTAGTTGAAAGTGTAAGTTAATGGAAGAATGGAGATTAATCTGCTCTGAAGATAGATGTCATCTTCATTTCATACCCAGCCCTGAAGGTTAGTGGCATCCTGGGTATACAGGCTATATAATGTTGTCTCCTCCCCTCTCTTTTCCCCAGGGCTGGACTGATGAAGGTATTTTGGGATGTTTTAGGCATTTGTATAAATCAAGTAAAATCTATTATATGATTTTTATTCGTATGAAGTTAGCTCAGTGGCTTCCCATGAAGGCAAAAAATTTTTGTGCTGTGTATTTCCTCATTGGTCCCTTTTTATCCCTCGCAGCAAGAGGCAGTGCTGAAGGTCCTCACAGTAATTCAGTGCTTCCCTTTCTCCCCACTCCTCTCATGTTTTATTGGTAGCTACCTTAATGGAAGAGAAGGCAGACAGGTAGCTGCAAATTGTCGATGGAGGCAGCAGAAGTCAATAAGGCAGGCAGGGAGTGAGATTGAGGAAGGCAGCTATAGATTTCTTTGCTTATTTCTTGTGAATTTTTCAGAACTCTGTGATTCGCTCTTGTCAGATACTATTTTAAGCCAAGCAGAGATGAACACATTCCCATAGTGAATGAAAAAAGGTAGTCTATGTTCTTGCATTTTTCCTTGATTTTTAGCTGATCCTTTAGTGATAAGGTATGAATGAGAGATGGCAGAGGTGGGAGAGATGATCTTTGTTTTTCCTATAGTGAGGTGCTCCATTGAAAGACTGTAAAACGTGGAAAGGCAAACAGGCATCCTAAGCATGCATAAACTGGGGAAGAGTATTTTATATGTGCAACTGAAAGTTAAGTAGTGGTTGCAGAAATGCCTGGACGAGGAATAATTCGTCTGACTATCAGTAAGAATTGTCTTTGTATTTATACTGATTGAATCTGAATGCGTATTGGAAAGGAATTGATTAAAGTTCAGTTGTTTGATACTTTTGAAATCAAGGCTAGAGAAAAGCAGTGGTTTGCAATTTATATCAGCCAATCCTGTCCTAACCCTGATGTAAGATGGATTAATTTTCTGGGCATTTTCTGTCCTTAATTCCTGTCTGTCTAGTACTACTGTCTGTTTTAACTTTCTAAAGGTTAGAAAGTTAAAGGGAGAACTTGTTTTACTAAAGGGTTTGATTTGAATTTGATTTGTTTCCATTATCTAGAAGCTTTGTTGATCTCTCTTGTCTAATTTGCTGTGTGTTGGGGAGCAATTGTTTTTGTTAACTTGCTTTACAGAAAGTGAGGAGGAGATGAAGAGAATTTAAGGTGTTTTTTTTTTTTTTTTTTGCTTTGTCAATGTTGAAATCTTGGAAATAAGAAGTCAGCCTATTATGTTGTACTTACAGGAGCAATAAGATAAGCTGGAGGTGAAGAAGGTCTGTTCAGCCATCCTCAGGGCAGGAAGCCCAAAAGCTTTTTCTTGGACTACTGGGCCTGTAGGGGCAGGCAGTGCCAAAGAGCAGTGGGGTAATGCAGTTGTGTGGGAGAATTGGCTCATTGCTTTGCTCCTGCCCAATTGGATTACCTGCTTACTCATCCGTTCTCCTGAGCAGATGTCAGAGCAAGGAGGTGAGAGGAATTCATTAATACTGCAGGAGGTCAGTAAGCTTGCACAGTAGAAGCTGAAAGGAATGAGAGATCCTCTGTGTGAGTATGTACAGGCACGTGCCAGTCTCCGCTCTCCCCTGGGCCCAGCGGAATTTGCTTTTAGAAGCAATTACAGAAACCAGCTCTGTCCATGGATAGCACCGGTGTTACTCTCTCCTCTGCTCTGGGATCATGTGGCTGACAGCTTGCATCGCCCCAAGAGCTTGACAAGAGCACAGGGAACCAGAGGCAATGTGTATCCTGTGGGCGCCTCAAAGGTGCTTATTTTGGAGTTGCAAGACAAGCAGTTGCTTGTAGAGAGCACAAGTGTTAATCCTCCCAGTGGGAAGGGAGGAAATTGTATTCCTGTAGGGACTGAAATCTGCTACAGCTAATGCAAAGAGGCACCTGCTATAAGGAAGAACAGTCTTTCCTCTGCTGCTCCATCTCTGAGCAGCAAGGATGTGAAAGCTCTGTAGAGCTAGGCAAAATCTGAATTTTCCAGAGAGCTGGTGTGGAGGTTTGCAATGGAGTGTTTGCCTCTGTGGCTACCTGAACTTCGTTCATTTTAACCCCTCTAAAGATTAATTGGGTTATCACCTGTCTGAGACCAAATGTGTTGCCTTTTTCTTTTTGTGTGTCTCTCAGTGGCATGGTCTCTGGGAAGAAGACAACATCATTAGTTTAGTCTTGTGAGACCTTTATGTGGTGCTGCCAGTTTCTTATTTACAGTGGCAACAGAATGAAAAATTTGTTTTGACTATTCTCCAATGGATTTCAGCCCAGAAGTTTACAAGTGAGCCATCTCTTTCTGGAGGAAGAGATATGAATAGCGTATGTATTGCAGTCCTACAGGAATTGGTTTTCCTTGGCCAGATCACCAGAGGATATGGAACTGCTAGATACTGTGGGCAAAGAAGGGGGCTGTCTGTTGGGACACCTTTAAGAAATTCTAAATACTTCAAAAAGATGTTTCAGTAGAATTGCTGAAGGCTTGGAAGGGTGTAATGAGATGCAATAATAGGAAACTCAGCACAGCAGTATACATTTAAATACTAAAAAGCCCTTTGCAAGCTATGAGATCCTTTATGTTACTAAGGAGCCAGGTGCTTAATCTATTTGAAACAGAGATGAAATAACTGGCAAAGCCAATGGGATTTGGCTGGAAGGGCTGGTACACAGAATATCAGATAAGTGGCCAAATAAGTCTTCTCCAATTCTTTGCATGGGTCTAGGAGTTGTGTAAAGTGCTCCACTGAATTACTCAGAGCATTTTTATTTTACAATGTTGATTCCGGTGCTCAGGTATGAGAGGATGCAAAGGCATGCTGCTGAGACTGTCAGCTGACTCTGTGAATGTGTGTGTTTGTCAAGAAGCAAGGGTCAGATAGAGCAAAAAACAGGGAATGAAATAGTTTTTGACTTGAATGCAATATATGCCACACTGATGCATCATTGCCCCTCCAAAGAGTCAGCCCAACTGGGTTCAAAACAGATTTAGCTGAGGTGGAAGACTAAAGCAGTGCCACAGTCTGTTTCCAGTCCCAGTTTGGTATCTCTGGAAGATGTCACACTATGCTATGCAGAAGTCCCATTCTCTTCAGAGATAATTTAGGGTTATCTATTGTATTCTAGTGCATGCAGTAGTAGGATACTACTTTCATGGTAGGCAGCTAGAGAAATTTGCTATATGTTGAGAAATTAGGTGTTTAGACCCCTTCTGAGGCATTAGTGGCTCAACAAGCCAAAACTGTTTCTGCAGGAGCTGTGAAAAGGGTAATTTAGCCCCTCTTCCCCCCTTCTCCGCTAACACTCATTTACCCTGTGTGTCAAATTCAAATAGCAGGGTAAGTCACTCTCCAACTCTTGTAAATCAGTACTAATAGAAATTTTAGGTGACAATGTTATATTTTGATGAAGTACCACTTCCCAGTACTTATTAATGTATGTCCTTGGGTTTGGTTCCCTTGCTGAGCCTGGGGCTGCTGTATAGGTGAAACCATCCTGTAGGTCTGTGCTGGCCTTGTGTTTCCCAGAATGAGGAGTCACGCCAGTGCCATGTAAGTAAACTCAAGATGGGAGCCTCATTACCCTGCTTAGGGGACCAGATGGAGTAGCTGATGAGAAGTTTAAATGGCAAAGTGTGCACAGCTTGGTTAAGCATTGACTGAGGGTGGGTGTATGAATTCTGCCAGGTAATTCAAGGGCAATAATGCCAACCAACCTGTCATAGCTTTCAGGCAAGACTCCTTGTCAGGAAGCAGGGACAGTGCTTACTGGAAATTTGGGAAAGCAGATGTGCTGTTGTCTGCTCGCTGTGTAGGAACACAACCTATCAGTTTGGAGCACCAGCAGATCTCCTGCCATTTGTGAGTGAATGGGAAAGAAAGAGCTTATCAACATAAGAGGTCTTCACTTTTTTTTTTTAATTACTATTTTTTTTAGTGCTCATGCCATAACAGCTATGCCATTACTACTGCTTGCTTGCTTTGCAAGGGCAAAAAGAAGCACTGTGGCTTTCTGTAAGACTAAAGTGTTTGCCCAGTTAAAAGCAGGGGTAGTTTTGTGGCCGCCTTCTATACACAAGATGCCCGGCAGTTTTCCTGTCTCTGGCAAAGTTTTTATGGACAGAGAGGGCTTTTTCAAATGACAGGGATGCTATATTCAGTAAGATAGAAAAGGGTGAATGAGACCAGTAAAGGGAAGGGGGTGGTGGTGAGGAAGAAACCCAGCCCAAAGCAATTAATCTTCCATGCAGCAGTGCTTGTGTCACAGTATTGATGATGGTTGGATTGCCCATATTTCTAAATGCTGATCTTGAGCTTTGAGTGTCATTCTGCAGTGTACCTTCCTTTCCTAGTGCTTAGTGCCCTTCAGACCAGAAGCTTGCAGAGTGCAGTGGCACTGCTGAGGCTGGGCTCAGCCCTGGTGCATCAGAGTGAAGTGTGCAGTCCATCCTGCAGTGCGTGATGGGTCATTGTTTCGTGTGGCAGCTGCATCTCACGTACTTGGTTTTCTTAGGTGTCTTACAGCCTGCACAACAGACTGTGTTGGAGAACAGAGCACCTTGTCTAATATTAATATGAGGGACCCTTTTAATGGCTGCAAGCTGTGCCCCGGACCTGCCTCTTGCTTCTCGAAGGGCTCTCCTGGGTCTCCATGCATCTCCTGTGCAAGTGTACATGCTGAGTTGCACCCAGAATAAGAGGGTATTCCCTGTGAAAAAAGCCATTTCTGGGAATCTGAGGTTAAGGACTAGGAGGGAAGAAAGCCCAGAAAAACTGCCATATTTTGAGGTTCTCAAGGAGAGATTGGAAAGGAGGTTGCTCTTGTACAGAGGCACAGAGGGATAAAAATTCCTTCCACTGCTGTATTTGAATTCCTTTATGCTTCAGAGTTCTTTCTTGTGTTGATATAAGGTGGATGTGATAATGGTATTTTCTTTTGTATATGTTGGTTAGCAACTTATCAGTGCATTATAGCTATTAGATGAACCCCCACTCACCAGTTGAGACCTGAGAATTCTCCACACACCCCTGAGATGTTAAAAGAAGTACGAAGTTACTTCTAGAGCTGAACTAGGGGAGTGCAGTCTCAGGACTCTACCAGTTGAACAGACATTACAAAGCTCAACCATTGAACCCAGTGATAAATAGTAAAGTGATCCGTAGAGAACTTGTGTGCCTGGGAGCTTAGCCCCAGGAGCAATTTAATCTTTTACTGCTACATCAAGGAAGGAAATTGGAGACTGGCACAAGGGAAAAATCAGCTCCAGGGAAGAAATCAATTTATTATTGAATAAATGAAAAGATTGCAGTACTCATTGCAACTATGCCTTAATGGACATACCACAATTGTTCTTAAGCATCTTTCATCTTGAAGGATCCCAAAGTACTTTCAGAATTGTGTAGACGGGAGGATTTATTTAGCTTGCAACTGATGTTTGTTATTTAACAGCATACTAATTCAACTTACGTAGTTAAGTACAGGAATGAAGAAAAATTTCCCGTCTGATTGTGACTTCAAAGGAGATAATTACTGATGTTGGAAAGAAGCCAAGATAACTAACTTTCTTACTCATTAGATCTTTAAAAAATGTGTTGGGAAAGCCCTCACTTTTTGTCTCTTTCAGGTATGTCCTCTCTAGGGATGCTGCAGCCTCTAGTAGTTGCAGTCAGCATAGCTTAAGGCTAGAGGGCTGATACACCATGTCGCCCTGTTTCCTTACTGCAGCAGGGTATTTCCATGCAAAGGCATTAGATTATTACAGATTCAGAGGCAAATGCTTCTAGTAGCTTTCAGTTCTTTTTGTGTCAACCTGAGCTCTGGAGGTTAACTCATCCCAGAAGATCATGAACATCTTGTAGGTCTAGCCAATACTTCCAACACTCTTTTGAGAGGGAATCGGGTGAAGCAAGATGTTTTCCTATTCTAAGTGTTACCTTATATTCCATTTAAGTGTAATATGAATGGCAGAAATAATGTGTCAAAATTCTGTCAAAAAGGAAACCTGGAATACCAAAAAGAGGTGGCATTTGTTGCACACAAATCTGGCAAGTGTGGTAGTTGGTAGACAGATCTTATGAGCACGATCTTGGAGACAGTGTTTCCTACTGATCAACTGTTTATGAGGATAGATTTGATAGTGATTTGTCACCACTTTAGTGCTGAAATTTACAGCTGAAGCTTGAGGGGAGAATGATTGGTCTATGGTCCTAAGGAAGATCCCTATTTGAAGCCACTCTATTTTCTCTGACTTGTGTTAGGGATAAGGATAGCTTCCACTAGACCAGGTTACCCAAAACCTGTCCTTGGGCTCTTCCAGGAGTGGGGCATCCACGACTTCCCTGAGCAACCTGTTCCTGTGCTTCACTACATTCTGAGTAAAGAATTTCTTCTTAACATCTAACCTAAATCCCTAAATCTCTCTTCTTTTAGTTTAAAACCATATCTGGTTCTCCTATAATTATATGCCAGTGTAAAAATTTGCTCTCTCCCTTTTTTATAAACCCCTTTTATGTATTGGAAGGCTCCCTGGAGACTTCTCTAACCTGAAGGTGCACTCTAGCCCTTAGATCATCTTTGTGGCCCTCCTGGAATTTCTCTAAGGGGTCCACATCCTTATGCTGGGGATTCCAGAGCTGGATGCAGTACTGCAGGTAGAGTCTCATCAGAGGGGAGAGGGGCAGAGTTGCCTCCCTCAACTTGCCACACTACTTTTGATGCAACCCACGATGGGGTTGTGCAGAGGGGATGGAAAACAACCCAGCAGAACAGGACCTGGGGGTACTGGTGGATGGCTGCTTGACGTGAGCCAGCGTGTGGCCAAGAAGGCCAATGGCATCCTAAAGAAATAGTAAAGAAATAGTGTGGCTACCAGGACTAGGACAGTGATTGTTTACTTGGCACTGGTGAGGCTGCAAGTCATGGACAGCATACTGGACCCTGTACTGTGTCCCATTCTGGATCTCCCAATTCAACAAGGATGTTGAGATGCTGGAGTGAGTCCAGAGAAGGACAACAGACCTGGTGAAGAGTCTAGAGGGTAAGTTCTATGAGGAACAGCTGAGGGAGCTGGAATTGTTTCGCCTGGAGAAAAGGAGGCTCAGGGGGGTCCTTATCACTCTATACAGCTACCTGAAAGGAGGCTGTAGCCAGGTGAGAATCAGCCTCTTCTCCCAGGCAGCCAGTGACAGGACAAGAGGACATAGTTTCTGGCCTGTCTTGCCTGATTTCCTACCTATTGGGATGGAGAGCTCTTGTGCTCTAAGAAAGGTGGCCTTAAAGAGTTCCCAGCTCTGGTTATTATCTGTTTAACAAATATGTGGCAAGGTATAGTGAAATGTAGTATGCAGAGCAGTCTGAAAGGAAATGGGGGGATCATGAAAGTGCAAATCAAACAATTCCTTGCATGTCATGTACCTATTCAAAGTACTCAATAAACCTTATGGTCTGTACAGAGAAATCAGTGTAATCGCATGTATGAATTTCAGGTTTTTATATACAGTTCAGTACACATAATAAGAGAGAAAAAACATATATTGGACATCTATAGAAAAACCTGTTGTAGCTAAGCCATTATTATTTGAATTGAAATATGGTTACAAACCTAGAGTTTATTTAGGATTTTATAAATAGGCAATGGCTCTTCTGTGGGTTCTTCTAATCTGTTGGTTATGAGAAATATTATGTGTGAGCAAACAATATCTTTGTTTTGTTTTTTTGTGTTAACTTAAAGCACTGAGACACAGCATTATTTGGATAAGCTCCAAGGATGGATATCTTGGGTATTCTTGATTATCTGCTCTGTGGCCATCTAAGCTGGCCATATTCTAAGACAACTTTTGACCAAAAAAGCTCCATCTTACGTTCAACCCCAGACTGGGGAATGGATCTAAGGAGTTTGTAAATAAGTTTAGAAAAGCTCTTTGATTATTGCTTTGATTTGTTTATGAAGGAAATTAATTTCTGAAAGCCTTTGTTGAAGGTAGGGAATGTTACCAGTCATTTGCCATTTAGAGAAATAGGTTGGTTAGTCTCTCTGCTGTTGAAACTTTTCCACATATGAGAAAAATCCTCTCCTCTTTCGTGAAAGCAGCTATTTCAGCTGTAAAAAAACACGGTACTTTATTTCCAGCGTGATATTTATTCTGCAGAAGGAATAAATCTAAGTAAGATAAAAAGTGAGAATAGGATGATATATGGAAAATAAACTCAACAGTGTTGTGAAAGAAATAATACCTCAGCATTGAGATCAAGATGTGGTTGCAAGAAGAGTAATGATTTCAAAATTCTTTGCTTGGGTGTGATTAAAATGTTGACAATAATTAACATTGTTTTGGTGCTCTTTTTGCCCCAGTTTCCTTTGTACTTTGATTTAGAGGAAACTTGGTTCATGCATTTTTAAGTTCCTTCTCACTTCTGATAAAAGTTTCTGATATGTGAATAGTAAAGTCTCCCAAATCTACTTCTCTGCCCTTATCTCATGGGTTTTTTTATGAGAAGGTGGACGTACTTATATGACTGTTTCAGACTGGGGCTTTTGAAACAGTGCAGGATTCATTGTTATCAAAGGTAACATGAACTCAAGACAACCTGACATAAGCATGCTCTTGTGACTACACACAGCAGTGGCATATATTTTGTAAATATCTGTAGGTACATGGATTCTGTTTTTGAGATGTGCCTAATTTTTGCATTAAAAAAATCCAAACATGTTTTCACTCATTTTATACATGAAAAACTTATGTTGGATGATTACTCAAAAGCAATATTCCCTAGAGAGCTTTAAGTGTATGAAAAATAAAAACTTATCTACACTAGCTATTATTTAATTTCTTCAGAGCATTTGGAGCTATTTTGCGTCTATTCCTGAGTGAAATTATGCAGAGAACTTGAAAGAAGATTTTTTTACTTTGCCAGAATTTTTTTTCACTTTAATAAACTTTTCCAAGGGAAAAGAGAGAAATCCCATTACTGTTGCTTTCTAAAGTGAGCCTTGACAAGGCATTACTAGAGCAAATATTTGTGAGGATGGAATCCTGTGCTTGGAAACTAGAGCTGAGTAAGCTTTTCCATGGTTGTTTCTGCACCTTTTGATCTAAATGCTTGAGAGTCTGCCTTTCTCCTGTCCACGTGTTATCTGGCAGCCTTACAGGATCCAGAACTATTCTTGTCAAGTGAGGTGACCCTTCCTTATCCTCACCTCACTGGCAGGCTTAAGTCTCACACAAAATGCTTTCTAGCCTAAATCCTGAAGAAACGGAAACATAAAAAGCAAGTGTCTGGCACCATGACTTTATCACAGCCAGGACTTAGGGATATGCCCAGCCAGAAATTAGGCAAATATCTCCAGCAGAAATGTTCCTTATGTATTGCTATGACCGTAGTTTACTGGGAGTCTGGACCTTATTTAGTTGTTGATTTGGGTACAGAAGAGCATGCTACATACCCAGGTATACCCATACTCTGTCTTACAGCAACAGAGGCACCAGGGTTTGAGGCAGTTCAGTAGATGGGTCTTAGCCGCGCTGGTAGTGTAGGGTATGGAGTTACTTTTTTTTTCTTTTTTTCCTGTTGTGCCAGGGATTTTTGTCTTCCAGTATGAATCAGTGATATCCAAATTGGGTGCCAGTGTTGAGGCAGGGAGAGGCTGCTGTCCAGATGGGTGGTAGCAGTAGTAGCAGGAAAGGGGAAGAAAGCAATCACTTTGGGTTTTTATTTTGTGTAGTTTCAAGAAAAGAGATATTTTAAAGAAATTGATCCAGTATATGTGTCTTGGAGTCCAAAGACTGGTGGGGTTTGTTCACATCTCTATAACGAGCTTGCAGTGCATCTAGACACAAGCTTTTCTGACATCTTTCTGTTTCTGTATCACTTTCACCAGAACAGAGATAATGGTTGTGTAAGATGCTTAGGCCATTCAGTTTTGCAGTCACATCACTGATTTTGCCCCTAGTGCAACTGCTAAAAGCATTAGACTTAGACTAGAATAAGACTGAAGTAATGCTCTCTGATGATTCAGGCCATTAAGGTTTTAACCTTTCTGTAAAAAACCTAAATATGGTGATTATCTGGCACTTGGATCTGGACTCTGACTAAAATGCAAATGCAACATCCGGGCAGTGCTGCTGACTGTTTCCTTCAGAGAAGGGGGAGTTGGAGAGGGTGATGCAATGATGGTGCTTGTGATTTGATTTGTAGCCTTGAATTATATGCCTCCCTGAACCCACATAGCAGTAACTTCTTAAAAACAGTAATCTGTTCATTGCTACTCTTGCTCAGTTTTGGCTTATGTTATTGCAGGCTTATGTAGTTTGGTGTACCAAATTGATTGTTTGGATTTTCTGAATGCTGTAAATGTCATGGCTTTATCACTGTCTAGGACACAGCTTTAGTGCTCTGTCCATGGTGATGCATTAGATACTTAATTACACATGTATACCCTTTACTTCTAGAAAAGCTGTGCTCGGTGTGCTGAGAAGCATGTTTCCATGGGAAGATCATCTGTGTGTCTTTGTTTAGGAGGGCAACAAATGGAATAGCACTTCCCTGTGTGCCCAGTGATGTAGTGGTTCAGTCTATGGCCATAAATTGCATTTCAAATTAATTTATCTTAAAATGCTTTCTCTGAATAATATTTTTGAGGATATTTAGTCATAAGATTAAAAGGGGCACCCTTCAGATGCAGGAGGATGTTATCTCATTTGTGCACAGGCTTCAGGAGGTGGTGTGGCTCGGGAGATAAAGCTGTCAGCTATTCCCCAGGGCCCATGTTGTTCAGGCTCCCTTGTTTCAGAGTTCTGGGGGTTAAGAGCCTGGCAGCAAGGCACTAGGGGCTGGAGGATGACAGTGCTCTATGGGCAGCAGGAGGGAGGGCAAGGCGATGGGGCAGGAAGGGATCAGAAATCTGAACAAGTGAGTGCCAGGAAGAGCTGTTGCTGACTGAGGGGCCCCTGGCGCTCTTTCCCGGTGCTGTTCCAGGAAGGGCTTGTGTCTTGTTGATAATAGAGTCACAGGTTCCCTCTGTTATGCTGCTGGAGGTTTTGGTAAATCCCACAACATGCAGATTGTGCATCAATTAATGAATTAAAGCCTTTTGTGTTCGGGGGAGAGTGTAAATACATGTGTCGGGTGTATCATTGTTTGTTTTGGTACCCTTTCCACCTGCAGGAAGCTCAGTGTGGAAGGAGAGGGTTTCCTTTGAAACACCTATTGCTTTGTAATCTGACTCCTGGGAAGAGAAGTCCTCTAGTGGAGGCTCTCAGAAAAGCTGGGCTATGTGCATCAAGTCGTCTCTTACAGAGCTAAAAAAAGAAAACAACAAAAAAAAAGTAGTAGTGCTTCCTCTGATATGTGGGTGGCAGAGGCACGTACTTTTGGAGAAGATCCTGAATTCTCCTCCTTGCTGTTTCTGTGAAGTCTTAACTCACTGTGTTATGTGGCACTGAAACAGCCAGCAAGCTTCATGGTGCAATTACTGTTACTATATATAGATATATATTTTTTTTTTTAATTTAGTCTTGTCTTCCTTAGAAAAACCTACAATATTTGCTGTCTTTGGAAACTCATTTTGCATTTACTCCATTGTGTTGAATTCTTTTGTTTTCTACACTGCAGCAGGAATAACCAGTGAACAGGCATTGCTGCTTGTGGGTGCTTTGCATGGGTGTCAGCACTGAGAAGTTAAAAGGGTTTCTGGTGCTTTGCAGCTAACTTGATCCTATAAAGGAGCTTTCCTAAACCATTTGTCTAGAAAGGACAGGGAATGTTTTCCACCTTTGTGCAAATAGGCTTCTGACTGATAATTTTCCCATCTTTCTCTGGAGCAGTGCAGATTAGATTCAGTTAGAGATAGCCCGCAGGCTGCACCAAGCCTCTCAGCATTCCCATTGTTACTGCATTATCCCAGATGCCTGATTTCATGTCCCCTTCACGATGTCAGGATTAAAGCAACGGCCAGATTCAGGGAGAGAAAATTCAATTTCTTCTGGTCAGATTGCCAGGCTTTGGTTCTTTTTTTTTAATATTTTTTTTTTTATCACCTTCCCATGTGGGAACAGGCATGGTTTGTTTCAGAAGATTATAGGAGACTTCTCTTTCATATAGCCTCTATAGAGAGATGGGGGGCTTGGGGGTGGGGTGCGGGGGATGTTCTGAATCTCCACTGATCTTCCATATTACAGTCACAAGCTTTAGTTTTTTGGAAGTGGTTTGCTCTAAGGTTTTGAAGGTGTTCTGTGGCCTGGGGTGCTTGGGCTTGAGTGGAGTAGGTTTGCTGGGAAGCTTGAGCTATGCACTTGCTGAAATGTATGGTTGGGTGTGTTGCAGAACCTACTCAATGACCCAGGTGCGTCCAAACCTTTGCTCTAGTATTCCTAAACCAAGAAGGGCATGTTTGTTTTAAGATTAGCTTGTTTTAGAGTTACTAGTTCCAGATTTGTCTCTTGTAGTTTTTCAATGTTTTGAATGAAGGAAAATGTTAGTTAAAAATTATTTTTGATGGAATGTACAATGGGAGTATAACTTTTCCTTTTGCTGCGTTCACAAGGCAGTGATATCTGAGCTAGTCTGAGATAATTCAAAGTCCAGGTTTACCTACCATCTCTCTGACTTGCCCTGAAATGATAGTTCTCTATGGCCTTTGTCTGAAATGGATGCTGGGGCTGGCACTGCATGCGTGTGTGTATGTGCACTTGGGTGTGTGTGCATGGGCTTAGGGGACAGGGTGACACGCAGTAACAGCTTGTGGTCACACGACATGTAGAGTCTGGCTGTGCTACCCTTGTGTTCCCATGTTGCTGACCTCTGATAATGATGCAGCCCCCAGCCCTCTCTGCCTTTTGTTTACAGTAGTCACCCTTCTGAAGTTTTTCTGAGTATTTGTATTAACTGTCAGAGATGATTTTTCTACAGTATTCTCTATGCTGTCAATGACAAAATATTCAAAACATCGTTTCTGTTGCTTCTGAATGGCAAGGCACTAATGGGACAGGATCTCTGTAGTTGTGGAGAGCTGCAGATACACTGATCAGGGCAGTACTGGTTACTGCAGGCTTGGGAAACAGCCTTGTAGACACTTGAGCATACACTGATATTGAATGAAGGTGATAGTGGGACATGATTTTGTGGGGTGTCATCAGTGGTGAATTTTGGGCTGATCCTTTGCCTCAAAAGACTGTGTATTTCATGGCTGAGGGCCTTGCTCAGGGGGCCTATAGCTTTGTTGAGCCTTGTAGATGGCATTTCTCCTCGGACCTGGATTGACAGGAGTGACGTAGGCAGTAGGGCTCAGCCTATAGAAACCTGTCACTGCCACAGTGTCTCACTGGCATCATTAAGTTACAGGAAATCCAGAGTATTATGTGAGAGCTGGGAAATGTGAAGTGGGCCTGCCAGAGTTGACTACTTAAGTCCACCAACCTCCACCTGAGAGCATGTGCCCGTGTGCACATCGCTCTTTCTGCTGCAGCTTTATGTAACACATTTGCAGGACTTCATTTTCCAGTAGATTGAAAGCAAAGCCACTGTTGATTTTCTCCAAAAAGATCTATTTGAAAGTGCAATTGCCTGGAATTACATGGTGGCAGTGAGAGGCCAGACCTTGCTGTAAATAACTTTCTTCTCAGCCAAAAACAGCTCTGCTGTCTACTGCTCTTTTCTCTTTAGATGATTTCAGTTGAAAGGAGGTGTGGTGTTTGGCTTTTTCTTCTTCTTCTTTATTTTTGTGTAAAAAAAAAAAAAAAAAAAAATTATGCTTTGTTTATTCTTGTCAGGAACTGATTCTCATTTTTTGGTCGCTCTTGCCAAATGATGTGATTATGGTGGACAGGGCAGCTCTCCATTCACAGTAAAATTTCAGTGTGTTTTTATAGCACAAGGCTATATTAGGACTGATGTACCTTTGCCAGGGAATGTACCTTTGCTGCTGCCCTCTGATGTACTGGTTCTTTATCTGTCACAATTGTCCCAGTGGGCAGGGACAGTGCCTCAGCTTTGGCTGTGATTAGCATCTACAAGCTGGTGAGTGAAGGCATTGTAGCAATGTGTGCTTGTATTATTAACTGTGAGCATAACACCATTCACACCACTGTCCACCATCAGTTTTTCAATTTAATCTGAGCTGTGAGATAGCTCTTCTATCTCTGGAACACAGCCCTAACAAATCTTTATACTAAAACTCATATTCCCTACTGAAGAACCAGCACCAATAGTTGATGTGTCCTTGTCTTTGAAGCCATTAGTCTCCAAGAGTGGATCTTCAGCCTGCAACAGAAGGTGGTCCTGTGTTCTCCCTGTTGTGGTGGCTGAAGGGAAGAAGAGCTGTTTCTACTGTACAGTAGAGCATGGTCAATTTAGGCTTTTAAAAATACTTTTATGGGAAATGTAGTATCTTGTAACGGAGAACTTCATCTCTAACCTGTACTAGAAATCAGTATCACAAGGAAAGAGGGGAATGAGTGCGTGAAGGAAGGGAAGGAGCACAGGTGGGACTGAGTATTGCTTTACAGGGTAAGTGAAACGTGACTCAATGGCCGTGTGTGGCAGTGGGAAGGCACTGCCTATAGGGATGGGATAGAAATTGTTGTGAAAACAGTCCAAAGAGAAGAGAGTGGGAGATTATTTGCAAGAGAATATCACGGTGTTGGTAAACTGAAATTTTACAGTATCTAATCGTCTTGTTTCTCCCTTTAGGAATGGACCATACCCTTTCTGGTTCAATGTTCTTGTTCTCTGGAAATATACACATCCATATATCTCCTCATCTTTACTGGTTGCTATTTTTCGTTTGCCTTTTTTTTGAGCTGATTCTTAATGCATATTAATTCCTTATTCCTGTGATTTCTTGATCTTTCCCAGTATTTTTCTTTCTTACCCCCCCTAAGTTGTGGTATCCAGAATTAATTGAGAGAATTGTTTGAGATAGAACTTGCCATAGATTGATAGTGGGAAGGGTTTCTGTGTACCTTAGTCATTTATTTATGCATCACACATTGGCTTTTACTTTCTACTTTATTTCACTGCAGGTTCCTCTTCACTTTGCTTCTTCCTAGACCTTGTGTTGCTTTTGAGTGTCTGTTTTTTCAATGGAAAGCAAGCAAGTAGACTGTGAATCTCATACACAACCTCTCTGAAGCTCAGTGTTTGCATTCCTCGCTCACAGAAATGCTGCTGGTGCTAGGCAAGTGGCATTGCCATTATCCTGTGCAGGCATGGCTGGCTTACCTGAGTCTAGAAGGAAACATTCAAGCAATTCCCTGGTCTGTTCTGTACGAAAAAGTGTCAGGGCACAGAGCCAGCTAGACCTGGCTTCCTCAGGAAGGCGAGTCATCCAGTTTCCAAAAATAGCAGGTTAAAAAGAGAAGAGATGCAGATGCAGGTGAGGTGGGAGGAGGCAGTGGTGTTTCCAGTATGTGAATAGTTCAGTCTCCATGTCAGCCTGTGCTGTGCTTGCACTTTCCCCATGAATCAACTTGATCTTCACCTGCTGCTTACTGGCCTTGAGAGCCCCAAAGGACCAGGTTCATTCAGAGGAATAAATAATGGAAAACTGACTTCTTTTCCTGGATAGTGCCCCAGCCTCCTGAGCTTTGGTCCCTTGGGAATCCTTTGCCAGTGGTGCTTGGAAGTCTGGCAGTTGACACCATCTGGCATCAGACAAAGCAAGGGCTGGCTTTGTAAATTTTTTTTCCTTACACATGCAGGTTAATAAAATTTCAAATAACTTGCAACAGAAAAAGCTTCCTCCTTGAGATCTTGCCCAGTAAAAGGTGGAGCCAGTTTTGCCTCTGTGCCGTGCATGTGATTTGAGGGACAGGTATGCAGATATTTTTGCAGCTCCCTGTTAAAGCAGGCTGAGGTCATCCTAGTCTGTACCGCAACTGAATGTCCCTTGTAAATAGCCAAGCACATGTGTTTAAGAATACTTTCTTTATTTTCCTTCCTGTTGCAATCCTTGTCTCTCTACAGCTTTTGTTGGGAATGGCATTATTACCAGCAACCTCCTGGGCTTTCTTTTGTGCAGTGATATGGCAATTTCGCAGCTCTTGTGAACCAGAAAGGCCAAATGTGCTGGAGTAATCAGATTTCCCAGTTCTCCCTCAACGCTCAAGAAGACTGATGCCAAGTCTCCTGACAAGGCATTTTCAACACAGGACTACAGAGAGGATCTGGCTGTGTGGAGGGCCTGTGGCACTGGGTTGCAAGGGAGGAATGTGCTTTGCAGTGGGATGTCACTCAGTAGTGTAGTCCTTGCTTACTGGGCAGTGTTGTGGCCTTGCCTCTCCTTGCTGACCTCATGTGCTGGCTTGCAGGTCTGTTGGCCTAATCCAGACTGCATATTCTTACTCATAGAAGGATCAAGTCAAGTGAAGTAGAGTCTAGTTCAGACAATTTTGTTGTGGTGGATCCAACTTTATTCCTGGTTCCATCACTGAAAATTGTTTTAGAAAAGCTGCTTAACTAAATTTTTGAATGCCTGCTTTGATGATTTGGATTAATGTCTTTTCCCTCTCTATTAACTGATAGAGCATAGTCCCATTCTTTCTCTGTTCCCTCCTGTACACTTTCAGTAAGTACCTTAATCATGTGTCATTGACAAGCAACCAAGAGTAAATGTCAAAATGAAGCTCTTAGTTAGCACTCCAGGAAATACCAGCCATTGGATGTTTAAACTGTACTTCCTCATGTACAAACTGGGTAAATTTTGCCATTCTTGTAGCTCACCTGCCTCCAGCTAAGCCAAGGGCAAAGAAATAGACTACATGGCAGGGATTCTGGGAAGTGAAGTTGATTTTATTTTTTAAAATCTCTCCTTCTTTATAATCTTCTGTGCTACTAATAACATGGGCTGATTTTTGGTTTTAATATCTGATTTCTATCTTGACCGCATTCCCTTAACCTTTCCTCAGAGATTTTATTTTCTAAACCTTTGATGGATTTTGCTGCCCTCCTGCTGATGTTTTTCATTTATTGGAGGAGAATAAAATAATAATTGTAATAATAAAACACACTGTTTCACTGGAGGCAATTCAGTGGTTGAGGTTTTCATGTGAATGCAGCCCTTTTAATCCTAGCAAACAGGATTCTCCTCCTAATCTCTAATCCCTGAGTACTTTAGCTATTAATCTTGAGAAGCATTTTCCCCTCCCCATCTGAGATTAACCTGAGAGTGGTTACCCATGGTTACTGGCCTCTTTTCTCCTCTTGCTTTCCCATAAGGCTGGGGGACTAAGGGAGGTGAGTGACAAATTCTGGGCCTTTCATCTGTCTGCGTTCAGTTTCTGGGCCTTTGGACACCCTCTTTCATCTGATTGGTTTGATGGATCCTTGTCCAGCAGGAAAAATATAGACAACGCATCCTTGCTCGGCAGCTTCCACCCAATCACACACAAGGACACCTGGGTCTGTTTTCCTTTCCGTGGAATAGGGAGAGACCTTATTTTGTCTTCAGAAAAGAAAATTTAAAAAAAAGTAGTTATGTGAAACAAAGGAACACCCTTGAGGTGTTTGTCTCCTTTCAGTCCTTCTCCTTTAGACAACAGTTTTCTTCCTCTACGTTATCAACTCTATCCTTGGCTGCATCAAAAGGAGTGTGGCCAGAGGTTGAGGGAGATGATTCTCTCTCTCTACTCTGCTCTTGGAGAGCCCTTCTGGAGTCCTGTGTCCAGCTCCGTGGTCCCCAGCATGGAAAGGATGTGACCCTGTTGGAATGAGTCCAGAGGAGGGCCACAAAAATTATCAGAAAACTGGAGCACCTCTCCTATGAGAAAAGGCTGAGACAGCTGGGATTGTTCAGCCTGGAAAACAGAAGGATCTAGAGTGACCTTATAGCACTTTCCAGTACCTGAATGGGACTTACAAGGAAGCTGGAGAGAAATTTTACAAGGACATATAGTGATAGGACAAGGGGGAATGGCTTGAACTGAAAGAGGATAAGTTTAGATTGGATATTAGAAAGAAATTCTGTATTTTAAGGGTGGTGAAACACTGGAATAGGTTGCCCAGAGAAGCTGAGAATACCTCATCCCTGGAACCATTCAATGCCAATCTTGTTCGAGCTCTGAGCAACGTGGTCTAGTGGAAGGTGCCCTTATCCTTGGCATGGGGTTTAGAACTGGTTCATCTTAGGGTCCTTTCCAACCCAAACCATTCTATGATTTCCTTTTTGGGAGTTGTAATGTGAGATTTGGTTTCTGCTACCATTTTTTTCCTTCTGAATGTGTCAAAATGTTCATTTATTTCCTGCATATTATTTGCAATCTTTGAGTGCTCTTCACTCTTTTGCTTTTAGGCCTGTGCACATGGACCTATCCTGTCATCTTAGGATTCCTGTTGCAATTTGTGACTCCTAGGACTTGTATTTCTATTCTCTTTCATGGATTGGGTCATGCACACTGCTCCCAGATTTGTATATTTGGAGGTGTTGGATGGGCTGCCCATTGCTTATCTACAGGTGTTTGTGTGCAGATCTGTGTGTTACGGGTTTTATTCCTGTTATTGTGGATCCAGGAGTATTTAGTCTAGCATATCTCCTCCTCTGTTCATACATTCTGTCTGCACCAGCCTGTTCCTTACACTGTATTTTGGGAAGAGCCATTTCTGAATATGTTCTAACACTCGTAAGTGTGAGCTCAAAGCTGCTCTGGGTACCAAGCTTGTTTGCTCTGCAAGAAAGCAGTTTTGTGAGCAGACATCCAATGTGTCTCCCAAGAGCCTCTTAGGTGTCAGCATGGATGCAGACAGCTTTCATGAAGGCCATTGGCAGTTGTCAAGACAGCAGTCCTGTGCTGGAGTGAGGGTGTGCTTGATTATGACTGCTGGTGGAGCTGCTGAAACAGCGTGCCAAGCCCTAGGGGAGAGGGATGCAAGCCATTAACTGAGGACAGTGTTCTGTAGTTCACCACTGGTAAATACTGCTTTTTTTTCAGCTTGCTTTTATTTTCTGTACTGAAATTTATGAAATAATTTCTGGTTTTACTTGCTTTACCCATTAATTCACTATGTAACAAAAGTGTTTGGTTCCTGAGTCCTAGTTTGCCCTTCTGATTAATATAGCTGCTAAACACAGAAGTTGGTACAGATGCTTCTGAAAGGTTTATGGGGAATTTCTGTTGCCATATGCTGCTAGGAGAGAAAAGGTAAGTCCCTGTTTTTTGCTAGCTGTACAGGAAAGTAAAGGGGATAGTGAATGCAGGAGAAAGGGGCAACTTTTGAGGAAGAACCCTCACTTTGGCATCACGGGTAGCTGTGAAGTTTTGGGGAAAATCCATGAGATTAGAAGAGATGAGGGTTTTTCTTCATTGCAGGAATGTAGCGAGGTTTTAACTCAGTACAGTTCTGGTTTTGGTAATTTTACATAGAATCACGGAGTGAGGTAACTACATTTTTCCCAAGTTCTTGCATCCCTTCTTATCTCCTTGTTTCAGGTAAACATATCAAATTAACTGTATATTTTAAAGCAGGAATTCAAGATTTTCCTCTATGGCACACATAGTTCCAAAGTGTTTTACAAGGCATTTATGCAGGATTCATCTCTTCATACCTGAAAGAACATGTCACCACCAAGTGGAAAGAACACACTGTGCACTACAGCAGTACGGAGGAAAAAGAAGCTTTTGTGCATTGTAAATGCGTGAGGACCTTTGTGCTTGAACAGAAATGCGGAATCCACCTCCTGTAACATCACAGTGCTCTCTAGCACAGTGAGGCGGTGATTGGTGGCAACTTCTCAGGAGATGTGCTCTCTCCTGAGTCATCAGAGTCTTGTCCTGCTGATATATACACTATCTTTAGAGGCCTTCTGTTTGACTCACTGATTTGTTCCCTGAATAATTTTACTCTGTTAAAAGGTAATGACAAAATATGGTTCTTCTGTTATTAAGGATGCTTGTAGTTTGTTTTTGGTGACTAGGAATGATGATGGAATGAGTTCTAATATAAGCAAGCAGACTTGTTTCATGGTCATCTTCCTGAGGATGGACAGATTGTCATGTCGAGCTTCCCCCATTTCTATTGCTGCTTCTTTTCTCCTCTCTGGTGGTCTAGAAGAGGAAACTTGTCTGTTTAGCATGTTTCTCACTGCCAGAGCATGTGCATGTGTTTGCTGGTGTGACAAGAATACAGAACCCTCGCAATCGTGTGTAACTGTCACAGAGATAGGTGAAGGTTGGAAAGGAATATGGGAAGCCCTCTATGGGCTGCTTTATACTTCACTCTGTGAGAAGGCAGGTGGTTTCTTTTATCACCTGTCTGACAGAACCTGTGCAGGCCAGTGCTGTCCAGTCTGGCAGGGCACTGCAATAGAGCATGGAGGTGTCATCTGTGCTGGGGCAGGTGTGTGAGGTTAGAGCTGTAAGTTGAGTTTGTTAGCAGGCAGAAGAGGAACAACGTATGCTGCCCAAAGATGTAAAACTGCTTTGAGTCAAAACTGAGTAATTTTCTATTCCCTTTGCTTTATTTTTGAATTGACTGTACTTTCTAGTTCTAAATGCTATTCCTGAAAAAAATGAACTGCTGACTGTGGTGGGACTGCTTTCTGCTGTTTCTTGCCACTGCCATCGAGTATCTCTGTCCAGCTGTGTCTCTTGAAAGGTCCTTTGATCATGAAGCAGCACTAGCAATAACAGTACAAGGGTATGACTTAAGAAAAATGCTGTTTCTTGTCATCAGTCTTGGCATCAGACACGCCCAGATTGCTTCCTCTATCTCTCCTTATATTTTGCATTGGCTTTTCCCTTTCATGCTGTTGTTCTAAATAATATCAGGGTGGTTTTGGTACATGTGTCTGACAATACATTTGAACGTGATAGGTATGGAATATCCCATACACATAATTTTGATGTGTATGTGTACACACACACACACATATATATGCATATATATATGCATATACATGTGTATGTATAGCAGTACAGCTATACCAGTCTGCATTGTGCATGAATGTGTTGATGGGGGAAAGACTTAGGCCTGGGAGATGATCAGGAACACTTCAATATCAGAAGAGATACAAGAGTAGTCTGGCTGCCCCTGCTTCCATCTGGGAGCTGAGGTAGGTCTCAATGACAGGGACTCATGGGACTTCCTCAGTGTTACCTTCATCCAGAGGTCAGGCATTACAAACTTTTGCTTTTCCAGATTTCAGGTGACAAATATCCATATGAAGAGCAATTCAGAAAGTTTTATTTTCCTTTGTTTTCTCTCCAGTCTCAGTTGTCTTTGGCAGGCAGGTACAGGTAGTTTACCTATATGACAATGTGGGACCAAACAGAATATAGCAGGGGCTGTGTGCGACACTCCAGTGAGCTGTCGGCATTTAGTAGTGATTAACTTTTTTTAAAGACCCTTTATCTGCTGGTGATTTTAATTTTTTCCCTCTTATTGCTTTGCTTCTTATTGATTTAAAGAGTAAAAAAGAGCTAAAGCCTTGTTTGATAATAGAATATTGATGAGAAGCTGGGCAAAGAGAGCGAGATGGTGGAAGTCTTTGTTCCTGTTCGACAAAAGATGGAGAATATAGGAGAAGAAATGTAAATGTCTGTGGGGAGGAGGGAGAGGGGAGAGAAGAAAGAGTTATTTAAAATCACAGCTAGGAAATCACTCTTCCCGTCTACATGGCCACAGAGAGATCAATTTTCAATTTTGGTTTCCCTGCCTTTTGTGATTTGAGACAATTGCATGCCAATGGAGATGGGGGATCTGGCTGCAAGTGTTTGTTTAAAACAAATTGTTGGTAGGTATTTTTTTCAGATGAACTGTTTTTTGGATCAATTTAGCATGCTGCAAGGTGAAAGAGGAGAGAACCACAAGGCCCTGCTCTCTTCAAGTGAGCATTTACACCAGTGCAACTCGATATGTCTGTGGTTTTACCTCTCAGCTCAGTGAGGTGCAAGGAGCAAATCAAGCAGGCCCTTGTTTCATAGATCCATGAATTGTCACATGAGGTGCTGCGTATTAAAGAGAAAATGCACCAGAGGCAACTGAATGGCTTGATTTTAAGCAGTGTCAGTAATTCATATCTCTGTAAGGTCTTGGGTTAACAATAGACCACCTTTTTTCTCTGTAGTTGAGTGTATGGCAATACAGGATCAACTGCTATTGATAATCAAACCTGTAGACCAAAGACTCCACTGTGTAAATCAGTGTCATTCATTTCATTGAGCACATACAGATGAAGACTTGACTCCGAAAAATGTAAATCATTGCATGACACAAATGCTGTTATCTTTGCTCTTTCTTCAAACCAATGATAAGTTTGAAAAGCCAAAAAAGGTCCCTTTCCCATCCTGGTAAATTTCTACAGATAATTTTCTATTAAAAAAGCCCAACTAATTGTGTTGAAATTTGGAGAATGAGGGATAACTCTGTGTCTTGACAAATGAAATATTTTTAGTTGTTAATTTTTTTTTAACCTGATACAAATCTAAAACCCTATAAAAAAACTTGGAAAAATTACACTTTGCTCAACACAATGTGGAGAAGTGGATTAAAAGGAGGCTGAGTTTACAACACAAAATTATATCTTTTAATAATGTATTCTTTTCAGCACCTTTAATGAAGGCTCCTCTTGAAACTAAATAATTGGGTGGAGCTGTTTTGGAATAAAATGACTGGACATTTTTAGGTCAATATTCAATTTTTTTCATGTATAGTCAGGGTAAGTAGTTCCTCCTAGTAGTCATGATAATTGCCAGCACAAGTCACTTCTGAGCTATTCAACGGTCTTTGCACACAGAGCTGTAATAATTTTTCAGGGGCAACCTTGAAATATTTTCATCTAATTTCAGGCATGAAAGTCAGAGTTGTACTCTATATTGCTATTGGTTTATGTAATCCTGTTTTTCAAGACAAATTTAAGCAAGGAGCAAAAAAAACCAAAAACACCTCATGATAATGTTTCTATAAATCAGTCCCTCAGCTTATTCATCCTTCGTATTGCTCATTCTGAACCCTCGCTTTTGACGTCACATTTTCTAATTGGCACACACTTAATGATTGCATTGCGTGAGTGTGAAACTCGTGACTGTATGGAGAGCTGTCTGTGTCCTGAAGGGCTGCTGTATTGGTGGCCACAGAGTAGGACTGAGTCCTACTCAGTCCTAATCAGTGAGAGATTCCGTGAGGTGGGGCTGCTGGGAGACAGCACAGCAGCTCTGTGCCCCCTGGCAGTGCCTGGGAAAGCCAGGCTGCCACTGCTGGGGCAGAATTCAGGGCATATGGGGAGAGTAAGGGACTAAGACTGCCACAACCGAGTGGCCCTTGCCAGCAGTCGTGTGCTCCTCAGCGTCTGCTCCAGTGTCTTTGGCAGCCATGAGAGCAGCAGGCTTGTTTAGTAGAGCTTGTCCCTGTCTCTTCATTCTTTCCCTTCTCCCCATGGGCAGGAACTGCTCAACTTCCTTGACTTTCAGTTTTTTCTGTAGTGGGAGGAAGACTTAAGTTGATTCCTCTTGCTGCTTTCCATGGATCTCAGAGAGATTGGTCAGCCTTTTTGTGCCTATTATCAGAAACAAGCCACGTGTCCCCAAAACACTACTGAGAAACTAAAGCTGTATGGAGAAAAGACCCATCTTTTTGTTCCACTCTGTGTGGTGCCTAGCCTGACAGGATATGGGCCTAGAAGTGTGATAAATAACATGTTTCCCTCATCCTTTTGTTTTCAATGTCCAGGAGATGGTGAATTCTTGATGAAAATTTATTTAGCATCTGCCATGGGCCAAGTACAGGTTCTGCAAATCCAATTATTTGCATCTCTGTCAACATATGTCAGTCTTTATTTATAACTCCTCTTGATGTTTTGAGTTCAGTGGTATGTGTGTTTCTGCCAGTGCAAGACAACCCTGAGTGTTTCCTTTCTGCCCTAGTGTGAGGAACTCACAGAGCTCTGCTGATGCTTGTCTGTGCTATGCAATAGTGAAAAGAGAAAGAAATACAGTTATATGTCAGTTATATGGTTCATGTCTGTTATAGACAGATAACAGAAAGTGGAGAAACAGATTTTGGGGATGTGATAATAAGACAGGATAGTAAGAAACTTCTGAAGGTTCTAGGAGTAAAATCTTTGCTCCATTGATCTCAATAATAAATAATTATCTGTATTCACTAGTTTAGGGATTTTACCTAACCAGTATGAGAGGACATAGGCAAAGTACTTGAGACTTGCATTTTTAAGTTCACTTTTTTTTGACAAATTAGTGATAAGTGCAAAGGGAATTCACCATTTTAAGGTGATGGAGGTGATCTGTAGTTCTGTTAAGGCCACCTTTTTACAATATGTAATGACTTGGCCAAAAATGTTCAAATACCTGCAGCTGTTTTCACTGCTTTGGTGTCTTAACCTTCTGCTGTCTCTGAGTTGCTTTTGGCTGTGTGCCTTCTCCCCAGCTGATGAGGGTGTTTTTGTCTGATTAGGAGAAAAGGTGTTTGACATGGTTGAATTACTCCATGTTTGAGACTGTCCTTTGTCCATGATAATTTGCAAGCTCTGACTGGCCCTGCTCATTTGTTTCTCTCTCCTTTTCTTATGTTTTCATCTCTTTCTTGTGTTAATTTACTTAGGATAAAGTGATCCCAGTGCTGAATTTGAGAACAAAATTTTGCCAGGAGAGCTGCTCAACGAGTTGAAACTGTGCTGGCTATGAACTTAGCCAGTATATGGTTTGCTGCTTGGAACTTGTCAGGTATTTGTGCTGAGTAGCAATACATTTTTGGTCAGCAGCTCTAGGGAACCCCTAAGAAGAGATGATGATGATTCAAGAGACAGGTTTGAGTTACTTCATAAATTTGCAAGAAATCAGGGATAGTTTTGGGAGTTAATAATTCTGGACTTGTTCTTCTATGTGTGAGAAATCACTGAGGTTTAAATTATAGCTCACACCTTGTGCGCTCCAGAACATTCTTTTGAAGTTGACAAGGTGATGAAATGTGGAAGTTTCACTGATGTGTAGGGCCTGTTATATTGCACTGGAGACAGCATGGATGGTAAAGATGCAGCTGAGACTGAGATCATGTATCCCAGCACTGACTCTGCTATTGGTTTGGAGCAGTGAGTGAGTCACTTTGGACACTATTTCCAGTAGCAGTTACTGATTCTGTTTGGGCTTATTTCTGGCCTTCAGCTTAAGACATACTTGATACTGTTCCCTGCACACATCTCCTTCTCGCCTCCCCAATGTATTGAGCACCAGCAGCTGTCATTAAAGCCAAAACAGAACACAACGAATTGGCATCAGAAATTGCCTGAGAGAGAGTAGGAATATATCTGACAACAGTAGGTATGCTACATGGAGAAGCTGTATAAGCTATTTGCAAGGCAAGATCATTTTAAGAGTAAATCTATGAGTAGAGGAGGTAATCACATTGCCAATGAGTTTTATCATTATTCCAGTTGATTACTGTCCATAATGAAGATGAAATAATGAAAGGAAAATAAGCCACTGTACAGAAAATGCATCAGTCTGGTATGCCCTGTTCTCTCTGTGTATTTCTGCAGCATCCTGCTTTATATTTTGGTTATGTGTTCTTTGGAACAAGAACTCTCTTTATATATTGTTTGTGCAATGCCTGTTTTATAGCTGTGTGTTTTGGTAATGTCAAAAGTAGGAAAGGTGTCTGAGTGTGCCCTATCACCACAGACATAGCCAGGTGTGTACTGCCAGTACAGTGCACTTAGTTCTTTTCTCCATATTGGGATAAAGGCTGTGGGAGGGGGAAGACCTGAGCTGACAGGGGTCTCTCTTATCATACTGTTTCTTTAGGGATATGAGGCATTTAAGTGAGACATTTAGCATGTGGTTGGGCTGCCATTCCCGTGTTTCATTCTCATTGTCAGCACGTGCTGGCTGAGAGCCTGACTGTTCCTCTAACTTTATTTTTTTCTCCTTGCCGAGCTTACTCATTCTCTTGGTCCTATTTTAAGGAAGTAGTGGCTTGCAGGAACATCAGTCCCTCATTCAGAGGCTTTCGCAATACCAGTGACAGCTCCAAGTTGGCAGGCAGAGGGGAGGATTCTCTGCTATGACCTTCAAAATGGCTGACTACAGTGGGTATGACATATTTCTCCCCTTCTAGTATCTGCTTGCCTCCCTTCTGTGATCTTCCTTAACCTACTGAAGCTTGAGAGGTGAGAGCTGAGGCTGCTCCTTGCTGTGGGAGTCTCGGGAGAGCAGCACTGAGGCAGAACTGCTGAGCCTGACCTGGGAGGAAAATGAAGACAGGGAGTGGAGCTGCAGCCTGCAAAGCAGGCAGCACTGCTGGTGTTCACTTGCTGGAAACTAAATAAAGGAGAAAAACAAGGGCAATTGCTTTATGAGAGGAGATGAGACTGAGAGGGACAGATGGAAAAAATATAGAATGGGCAGAATGTGGAATTGAGATAGGGTAGGAAGGCAGAGAAAAGGTGTAGAAAATAGGAATGAAAGGGACCATCATCTCCTTTTTGGGAGACAAGGACCAAGGAAATTTTCAAGAGATTTTGTAATAGTTGTCAAATGTGCTGTTGTCCCATTTATCCAGTAGCCATTTTCCTCTCCTGTATTGCAAAGCTGCCCTTTTGATCCTAAATACTTGGGATAAATCCACAGTAGCAGCTGCTTAAGATGTCTTTACTAATATGATCTGCTATTACAGTATAGTAGGTTCTGTAGAAAACTTAACAACTGAGAGAAGATCCAGTTAAGGGAGTCCATGACTGATGCTCTGATTTGACTAAGTGGGAAAAATTTGGCAATTTTGCATCATCATGGTTCAGCCTTTTTTTGATGGGAGTTTTCCTGGGAGGGGTCAGGGAATTCTGTCTTAAGCCATCTCCTGCCTTTAGTCCTTGTATTGTAGCCATTTGCTTTACAGACAAGAAGTACGTTTTCCTTAGTACTGGACTGTGGAGCCAAGAAATGGTCAACTAAAAGCATTTTCATCTTGTGCATCTTGTAGCAGAAAAGGGGCAGATCAGTGCACATGGGTTAGCTACTTTGTGTGATGAACCCAAGAAAACAGGCATAAATTTTCTAAACTATTATGTGCTAGATAGCAGGCTTTGTATTTCCATGTGTGTGTCTCAGCAGGACATGTTTAACCTTTATGTGCCTTTTTTGGATGAACAGCTACTTATGTTCTGATTCTTACTTCCCTACTGCTGCACTTGTGAGAAGAAGGATTATCATGTTTTAAACCATTGACTGATGAATTCTATTTCTTAATAAATATGAATTGGCAAATAAATTCACATGTACAATGTCATTTCTGCAGGTTAAATCCCACAGACAGTGTTGTGTTAATTCAAAGTGTTGGACAGAGTGCAGCAAATTGTAGGACTGTCAAGAAAATGGATGCTTTTGGTAAATTAGTCATTAATGAAGACTTCAGCACTCTTGAACTTTGTTCCCAGTTTCTCCACAGACTTGCTGTCAGATCTCAGACTAGAAGTAGTAAGTGACTTTGGCTATTAAGTTTGGGCTTGATCTTTGTTTTCTGTATGGTTTTAATTCTTCTTTTTAATACATTGAGAATGCTGTAAAAACTGAGTTCCAACTGTCTTATATTGGACAGCTATAAAAGAAAGCATCCAAAGTAAGCAATACGTGGGAAAAATTGATTGAAGGCACTCTGTACTTGACTTTCTTATCTCTTTGGTGATAGGAATGACTCTTCAGTTGAATTAATTGTTTTTCAGATGTTTTAAGAAGAGTAGGTAGATTGGCATAGATGTAGCTGCTGTTACGACTGGGCATGTTGTTTAGTGTGAGAAGAAATCTGGATGTTGCTCGTGGAGGGCAGAATAGGCTTTACTCTTGCAAGAGAGCAGTGGCACTTCAAAATATCATCAAAGAGTGAAAAAGGTATAGATTTGCTGTTACATAAAGGTCAAGCAAGTGAAAAATGGCATGTCTAAAAAAATGTTCAAGCAAGACCATGTCTTCCCCCAACAGAAATGGACATGTGCAAACTAATGCCTGATAGGTCGTGGGGACTAGATTTGGTTTCTGCTTTCCTGTTGATATGGTGAATTTGGAACTCAAGACCCTTCTTCATGTGCCTGTTTTCTCACTCATTTGAAACAGCAGAAGAAAGTACATGTTAATAAGTCTGCACTCCTTTTCTCTCTGTGATAATTGCAAATTAAAGTATTTATTAATTTTTTAGTTAGATGTTTTGTCATGACAAGAAGGTCATTGTATCTTCTTGGGACTTTTCAGGCCCATATTTTCTACCTGTGTGATTCTAAGTGGAGCAACAGTGCTTGATAGCATAGTGAATATTGCGTTAACGGTTCTCAAAGTGTGTATTATTTTTGTGTTTTGTTTCTTGTCAAATTTTTATTATAAAAACGTTGCACTTTGGCTTTTTTGTGCAGATGAACTTTGATTAGGTAATGGTGACTTCAGCTCTGAGGTAGCCTTGTCTGAATTTCAGCTGCTGACTTGTGTTATCTTCTGCCAGCATCACATGGTTACTTCTCTGATCTACCTCAATATTGAGACATACTAGAGAATTAAAAATACAATCACCAAATTTAATAAAATAATACTGACTTAGCAAACAGACTATAAATAATACAGGCATAGAATAATAACAGAGCAGAACATAGAATAACAGCAGCTCACAGAAGGCATGAGAACAGGTGAGTGAAAAGTGGATTTCAGAGAAAAAATATTCTTCTTCTTAATAAAGGCATATTTTAAAGTGGGATCAATTACCTGGTATTTCCTTTTATCTTCCTTTAAAAAAAAAATTAAATTTACTGGCACTACTGCTGTGGGTTAAACTGTCAATGAGTAAGGGGGAGCAGGAGGGTAGAGTCTGTGCTTCTCTTGAGTGACTTGCTAAGCCTCTTAAAGCATTTATTTCTTTGCTTATGATCATTAATGGATTCACTGTTTTGACAGGGAGATGGGTGCCCAGACCTTTCTCTAGCCAGTTACTCCTTTTTCATCTGGAGGAAAGTGTTTTATTAAAAAACATTTTCTGGTGTAGGGGAAGGCCTGGGATAAGCAACAGACCTGAGTTTGGGCAAGGGGTGCAAAGTGAAGAGTGGAGGGTGGGAAAGGCATTGTGACTTAGCAGATGCACCAATTAGATTTTCTTTGCTAAGAAGAAAGGCAGCCTCTGATAGCTGCACCGTATTTTTATGAGAATGGACTTTTTTTCATGACTTGCTTGTCAGATAAAATGAATGTGTATGTGTATGTGGGGAGAGGCTGAAATTAATTACTGTCAGTAAATGAAGCATATGGAAGCTTGTCTTGATGTTACAGTGGCTGTGAATTAGTGCAGAAAACACAGTAGAAAAGCAAACAGTGGAACACTGTATTTGGATTGGAGCTAGCTGTGTACTGGCTTGTTAATGTTCCCCCACACCCAAACCTACTTTCTTGGGTATATAGAAGGTCTCTTAATTACACTTGCATTTCTTCTATACTCCCCTTGGGATTCATAAGATAGGGCATCACAGTCCAGATCATCATTGCGGTTTCCACTGACAGTTTCCCAGCTGGGTGAGAGATGCCCTAACATAAATGGCTTGAGAAAGAATTTGAGGCACATGCTCAGCTTCACAGCTGTGCAGAAAATAAAAATTCCCAGCAATGTTGATGATTATTATTGTAACATACACTTACTGAAACCTTCTGTCTCAAAACCCTGTCTCAAAAGGGAGCAGGAATTAAACACAGAACAATAAAAGCTTAGCTTCCTCCTGTTGGAGCCAATGTCTGAGCTGCTGCTGATTTCAGGGAAGTAGAAGGGGTACTAATGGGGCAAAGATTTTTAGAGTTCATTTCTGAGAGCTACTTGGCAGCTGTGGGCTACCTGAAATCCTTGTCTACTTTAATGTAAGTCGTATAGTTTTAGTAAAACTGTGGGCTTGAATGTTGCACCTGGAGCGACTGTTTGTCCCAGTTAGGAGGATGCTTAACTTATGTAAGCCTGCTGAGATTTTGAGTAAGCAGTATGCATTGGCAGGTCTTAGTAAAATTTCCTTAACAGATGCATTTTGTCCCCAATGAGCAGAATTAATGTCTCTGTTAAACTGTAGTTATTGCCATTAAGTATTGCTGGCTTATATCAATTCCTTGTGGAATCTAGTAGGTAAACATACTTCCTTGGGGAAGCATGTCCCAGTTAAGTGGATTACAGAGCAAGTTATATCCAGTCTAATGCAGCAGTGAACCTGAAGCGGCTTCTGCTGATGCATTTACAGGGTTTCAGCATCATGTCTTCTGAACTGAAAAGTCATGAGCTACATTGATCCAGCGGAGATTGTTTTAGTCAAAGGTGTCAGCAGTTGTAAAACAGGCACACAAGTAAACTTAGATATATGGATTGTTAAAACAATCCAACAAAATTGTGATGTACCTCTTGGATTTTGGGTGACCTAAAGTCAGACCCTGTTCTGATCATAAATTTTGACATTTCAGGATTGAGGGCTTTGCTGTTACTGAGTCTTGAAAAATGCATCTGCCAAAAGTCAAGGGCAAAACCAACTTCTATGTACAACATCCAATAAAGTCTTGGAAGCAGAAAGTCTTCATACATTTGTTTTCAGCCTGGATGTAAAACTGAACTTCTTGACTTAAATATATCACATTTTTAATAGTGTTTATTAGCTTATCTGTCCTGGCCATTTCTGCACCTTTATCACCTCCCTGTCTCAGTGCTTCTCTGCCCTTGTTCTCCACTCCATGCAGAACCCTTCTCTGCTGTGCTCTGATGTCTTGCATATTGTAGCTGATCAGCTACCATCTCTCAAAGTAGGTGGAAAAGGTGGTATTTGGTGGTATCGAAGCTTTACATCAATTCAAAATGCTTCAGAATACACCAGAGTAGATGGAGTTGTAGAAGTATACGTTATCCTTTTTCCTCAGTGTCGGTGTTGGAGCAGAATGTACTATTCGCAGCTACCATTCTGTAGTGTGTGCCTGGGCTAAGAGCTTAAGAGTCCTCATCAAGTGCCTGCAGGATGGTCATACATTCAAACTTCACCATCTTCCTTCTTTTGCAAACAGATTTTTGGGTGGAAGGGGAGGAACGGCAAGTTCCTGAAAACACTCCCTGTCTCATGGCTTTTCTTTGACTTTGCTTCTATCATGTGGAGGAAATGATGCTTGGACCCCTGAAATACACAAGCTTCTGTGATGGGAAAATGTGAGGGAGGTGTGGGTGTCATGTGAGAAGATGTGGGGGAGAGAAGCTGAGCTTCCTCAAACGTCAAAATTGAATACATTTCTTGTTTTGGAATCCCAGGTGGTGGGAATTAGGGTTTTAAAGTGTGAGGAGGGAGAGAGACCGTTGTGCAGGTTTACAGATATGTGAAGAGGATGCTGCCATGGTTTAGAATTATATTCCCCAGTTTAGTGCTCCCACTAAAAAGACCACAAACCCCCTGAATGGGAGGCAGAAAAGGCAGAGATCATGGGTTGAGATAAGAACAATTTACTGGAGACAGCAATGAGATAAGAAAATTAACAGTAAGAGCAACAATATTAATAACAAAAGTATATAAAAAAGACAGTGATTCACATACAAAAATGCTCACTGAGCCTGAAACAATGAACAATAGCAGACAGGTTCCCCACTGGAAAAGCCACGCCCTTTTCCCCCAAAGTTGGAAAGTCCCCTACCTCTGTCCCTGGTAATTAATGTGATGTGGTACAGAGTAAATTCCTAGCCACTCACACATGGTTCCAGGTTCTGCCTCCTCACATCTACTGCAGAAATGACTTTCCTGGATGGAACCAGGACAGATGCCTCTTAGTAAGCCAGTATTAGGAACCTAAATATTAAATAAATATTAGATTAAGAGCTGTTCCCTTTTAAAAACAAGCCACTCAGACCTGGTCTCTTGCAGTATAATTTGTGCCATCTGTGACAGGGAGACCTGGCTTCAGCAGGTGTTTTTTTATGTCATTGCTGCCTCTGCACACCAATTGTCGGGATGAGATGGCAAGGCTGCTCTGGATGTGCAGAGGGGGTGGTATTTTTTGTCATTTAAGCATGTTACCTTTGAGGAGAAAGTTCCTTCTACACGAGAGTGTTTAAAACTGCAGGCTCTGAAGGAGGTTTTGTATATATCCCCAAGTACAGAGGGAGTATTGTAGGTGGCAATAGAAGCCGCTAACCAGGATCAGGTAGTTACTTCTCACCTGGTTACCAGCTCTGCTGTAGCTAGAGGAAGAGCTGCTTCCCTACTCTGTGACCCAAGCTTCTGCATCTCTGCAGTGGGCATAATAGTGCCTGGCTGGCCTGCCACAGGAGGTGGAAGAATCTATACCAGATTTTGAAGCAAATAAGTGTGAAATATTGTGACTTGTCTGGAAATACTCCATTTGATTCAAGACACACAACATCGAGCTGCATATCTTTAGATGATGACTGCTCAGAAATTACATGGAGTGTGATACACTGCTGTGAGATGATAAATGCCATGAATTCCTGGGTAGGTGAGGACAGGTGCATGAAAGTGGGATAAAGTTGCTGATAAAAGTTATGTCTGGAAGTATTGATGGGGGAGGTTATTGGATGAGTATGAGTGAATATATTAATCTTTAGCTGGAGCTACAGAAGGAGCTCTCCCACTTAAAGGAAGCTAAACTACAACATATTCTAGAATAAACTGGTGGATAACAGGTTCCTGATGTATTTGAAAGTAGTATGGGAAGGGACCACTCCTGCTCTGCTGGAATTCCTTAGTGTCCCAGCTGCTGTCTCAAGCTCTGCCCATAATTCCTTCCTCAAAGTCCTAGCCCCTTTGGGAAAGTAGTGGTTATGCAGCTTTGGCTCATCCCATAGCATAAATACACTCTTGTACTGGGCTCATGTGAGTTTGTAGACATCTTTGTAAAACACCTTTCCTAGAGTCTTTACTGCAGATTCTTTCTGCATTAGCAATGTTTAGTCTGGTAATCACCTCCATGTTGCATTAAGGTTGCAGAATTTTATGAGCAATGTTTTCTGGTTTTTGATGGTCTCTTTGATTTATGGGTTCTGAGTATTTATTGTGCCTTAAAATTAAATTGAACTATATACTTAATTAACTTAAACCTTAATATTCCAAATAAACTTTAATGACAGAAATCTAAATGTTGCATAGATGGTAGTGAAAACTAACTTGAGTGGTTCTTCACAGAATGCACTTTTCCAGATGATGCACTTTGGGGAAAAAAAAGATCAAAAATATTTTCAGGAGTAAGGCCTGCAATGGGAAGTGCAAGATGAATGATGTCTGCAACTTGATCTGAATATGCTTTGAGCATCCCAAGTGCTTGGGTCTCAAGCTTAGCTCAGTGTAAATCCAAAAATCCTTTTTCTCTGCAAAGAGCTTGAGCCAGACTTCCCCTGGAGGAGGGATATTCTGGATGCAATGCTTTAATACTTTCTTTTCTAGTAGGAGACCTGAGGTAGAGAACTGACAGAAGGAAAGGGGTGTTAATGATACTTTTCTTAATCACCTGAAAGCATTGCTTAAGATTTCCTTTCACTCTTGGAATGACATGCATTCCCCTCTTTTCTTATCCACTTAACAGTTCCTGAGGAGCAACTTTGCTCAGGTACTTTATCTCTTTTTGAAATGTTTGCAAGCAAACCCCAAATCATGTGATCATCTCCTAGTTTCACAATTTGTTTTTCTTTTCCAGCTGATTGTTGTCTGCATTCAGAAGAGTTTTCTGGGCACTTGGCCTGACTCAGTTTTGCATCCAAATTGGGTGAAATTCTTAGCTGCTTTGTTCTGGTGTGAAACTTGGCTGGTGCAGCAGAGTTTTGCTGTGAGTGCTGGAGCCCATGTTGTGTTTTGACTGTAAGGAATTAGTCTGATTAAGCTGATTCTTTATTCATGCAAACACACAAAATTGCCACAGCTCCTACCAATCAATTACCAGTTTGTGTGTCTGCCCATCACCACGGTGTTAGTGTGTGAGTGCTACAGGCTCTGTTCTTTCATCCCTTGTGAACCACCGTCTACAGCACTGCTCCACTTGGCCGCTTCGGCCACTGCTTTGCCCAGGTAGAACTGACAGTGCAAGCCCTTTGACAAGGCAAAGTGGAGCTTCTTTGTTCTTCTCTGCTTTCTTTTCTTGCCTTCTCTCCCTCTAGTGTGTGCAGGTATGTACAACAGGACATCCCTGCTATCACGCTGTTAATTCTGTGGTAGCCACGGGTTTGACCCAGCAAACTCTTCATCTTGGAGGTTGTGACATCCCTCTCAAATGCTGAGTGGACAGCAATGCCAGATCTCAGGGAATGTTTGAAAATGGGTAGAGCTTTGAAATACAGCAGTAAAAGCTTTTTGTGTTCCAAGCAATGTTTCACCTCCCTTCCTCCCCACAGCAAACAAATTGTATTGACAGACAAAAGCAGGATTATGGTGAGGAGATTTGCAAGACAACAGGATTATGGAAGCTAAAACAAGCAAACATTGTGATTATGTTAGGGGGTGGGCAGGATGGAGTTGCAGGAGGAAGGGGACAACACAGAAACAGTAACTCGGGCTGTGGTGCTGGTCTGACACAGTGGTGGTGAGGCAGCAGGGAAGAGGATTTAAGGTAATTTAAAACAAAAGAAAGTGAAGTAATTTCTTCCTGTAAACTCAGGTGGATAGAAACCTAGTTCATTTGCATTACACTTGTCAATTTTTGCTTTTCAGGAGTCTGGGAACAAAGAAGTAGAGCAAAGGGAGAAGGGGGAGGTTGAGCCTAAATCTGAGTTCTGAAAGCCCCCCTGCTTGCTCAGGCAGGATAGGCACCAGCTGTCAGCTGATCTGAGCAGAGATCAGCTGTGACCTAATTATTGGCCTCTTAAACCTGCATTATTCCTTTCATTTTCCAGCTCATTGACGTTGTATAGAGAGAGGGTGAAAGAAGGTAGAAAAAAGAGTTATTGATAATCCACTTCCTATGTGTCTGCCACTCAACTAGGGTCATGGCTGGATGGCCTTCATCAAGGAGAATGAGGATGGGCTTTTAACCCTTCTGCTCCCCTGTGGGAGGAAGACCGTTTAGTGCATTTGGGGGAATAGAAGCTTGAAACAATTTGAAATCAAACATTGGTGTGCTTTGGGTCAGAAAGACTTTGTAGCTCTTGTTTGCACTGAGAAGCAGTGAAGTGAGCAGCTGATAACCTATGAGATGAAAGAATGAACAGAAAATACTCATCACCCTGTTAGCACAGGGGCAGGCAAAGGCACTTCTAACAGGTTTATAATCCTATCAGTATGAAAGGCATTATGCATGCACATTTTGCAGTAATCAGTGGACAAAGCAGTAGGCATGTTTTGGCCTGAGGTTGACATGGGTGTATGAGAATGCTTTGCTTGGGCATTAGGAAGGCACCAACCCACTTAGAGTGACCTTGGGTACAAATATACCCAACTCACAATCTTCAGTGTATCTGGCTGCTGCTGAGAATAGCATGGCAACCTTGCTTTACCCATCCGGAATGTGTTACCCACTGTTGCTTACTACCTGCCTTGAGAGTAGTTAAAACAATCAGTTGGAAAATTTGGAGAAGACCTGATACTGGTGGCTAAGATGGTATCAGGCTGGCTGCGTGGCACAGAATGGTGGCAACAGAAAAGCAACAAAACTCTGCTTTCTGGCAATGGAAGCATGGCCTGGGGAAGGCAAACATCGTGGCTCTGGCAGGCTAGTGCAGAAGGTGAGAGAAGAACAGACTGTGCAAAATTATTAATTTTTCTGTACAAACCTAGTTTCCAACTGCCAAATCTCTGTGTATCTTCCTCCAATAACAGATAGTTCCCAGCAATCAAATGAGCTTCTTGATGATTAAAGCATCTATCTCCTGTTTGCTGATTTGTCACCAACCTAGTCTTTCAAGCTTTTAACCCTTCTGCAATGCTTTCTAGTTAGCCTATGTTTTCTATGTCTGAACTTGCCCAGATCCGGGGACAAATGCTTGTTTGATGCTTTATTCCTCAATAAAGGTGCCCTGTGCTTTCTGCTGTTTCTGACATTCAACCCTTCTGTTAAAGAAGAGAAGATGGGGAGATAAGTGATGAGAATTCCCCTATTGTATTATAATCTCTAATCAAACCAAATTGTTGAGACTGGCTGTAAATTGCTGGGATAATTGACCTTCAGTCATTTGAAATACACTTCTGGGAGTGAAATTTCTCTCTCTTCCTGCCCTCCCCCCCACCCCCCTTCCTTTTTGAAGCCTCTTGCAGCCTTTCCAAAGCATCTTCTGACAAATCTTAATCAATAACCTAGTCAGTGGTAAGCCTGAGTCTATCGCATCTATTACCTTGATGACAGGGGTACTGGAAGCCCTTATTCCTTCGCTTTTGACATCAAAGCAGGCATCATGGAAGGAAAGGAAAAAACAAACCAGAGGGATTAGAGTTCAAGATAAATGGGCATGGTTTTAAAGACTGAGCAGTTTGAAGCCTGATCAAATCTATTAGTTATTTATTATTGACTGAGTATCCATTGCATCTTTGGGGCTCTATGATGCACACAGCATCTATAGCCATTGCCTCTGGAGCCTCAGCTCTTAGGCCTGAGTGACACACTACATGTCAGGAGTGTACACTGTGTGCTCAACATGCACATTTTGTCAGGAGCTAACCACCTGGGAGGGAGCCTGGGGCATCAACACTTTTTTTTTCTATCAATATATATGCACCATTATTTATTGTGTCCTTTTTTGTGGTTTTTCTGTTGAGACTGTTGCATATTGCTCTTGCCTTAATGAAAACTGTAAATTTCTTGGTAAAGTGGCCTGCATACCTTGGATCTCTGAACAAAAATTATTAAAAAAAAACCCAAAATAACAATAGGCCCTTGTGTCAGGGATGTGGTGGGATGTATGGTCTCACTGCTTATCTATTAAACAAAAATTACAGTAATTAGTTCCTAAACTTTTTATTGTTAACTGGCATTTTTTTGTTTGTAACAGCAAAAGCAGCCATGGTATTAATTGTCTTTCTCAAGGTGTTTTCAAACCAAATGATGACACTAAATAGTTGTAGGACCTCAGCTAAGTGAGTTGCCAGTCTTGTGCCTCAGTTTAATGGATAAAGCTTTATGAAACTGGATTAAGTTTATGGTGTTTAAGTGCTGTGAGATTTTAAGTGTATGCACCTTGACCTCTGCATCTTTCTTGGGGGTGAGATATACTGAAGGATAATTTAGAAAGATCCTGACTGTGTACCAACTGAAGAAAAATTTTCCCATTCCTATTTTGTGACTTACACTTTTTGTTTTGATTTATGTGAATTATTTCCTCACATGAAGAAAGGAAAGCTGAACATAATGATGCTGCTAAAAAGCATTCTGAGGTTCCAAAATTAAAAATATGGTTTAAGTGCCAAAACAGTAGTGTTATTGTAAGACCTGCTGGAGAAACAGGCAGCCCTGAGCAACTTCATGTTTTGCTGGGTAAGCCAATATTCTGGGGTATGGTGAAGAGTGTTGCACAGTTGTAAATACTCTCATGGCTCTCATGGAGCCAGCCAGCCAGACTGGTAATGTGTGAGATGGACCCCTCAAGTAGGAGACTGGCTTGTGACTACAGATTAAATGAGATTTTCCCACGAGCCTCAACATGCAGCATAAACCTAGAGAGATTTCTGGCAGTACCCTGGGGAGAGGTCTTGGAAGTGGGGTGTAGCAGCTACAGCTTGTAAGGCTGCAGTGCATGGACCTGGTCCTAAAGCGGTGCAGTGCCCTAAAGGGTAAAACTGCCTAATGAGGTTTCCTGAGTCTCTTGCGTAGGAGGTGCAACTTATCAACACCAGCTGCAAGCAGCACCAACCCCTGATACAATGGAATGATGCCTCAGGCCAGTCTGTACATTTATAAGCATGTTAATAAATCATCATAAAAAGAAACCATGTTTATTGCCATTATAAATTTACATGGAACAGTTGTTATCTGTAGGCCCCTTTCTGGGTGCCTCCTTACGATCTTATTGCTACTGACATGGATCAGACACCACAGATATGGATATGGGAGGAAGGGGATGCAGAACAGGTACTGACTCCAGGAATTAAGACAGGCAGCCAAATTGATGCCCTGGTTTGCCAGTTCATTCATGGGATTGACATGGGATAGTTGGTTACCAGTATCTGGTAATCAGGGGCCCTGCACATCCCTGTTGTTTGTGAAAGCCAGAGGGAATGGAGCAGGGCATCACCACCCTGTTTCCATTTTAGAGTATGCTGGGACAGAGGCCCATAACAAGACCATTGTGCCTTGTGGGGAACATGGGGCAGCCAAAACAGTGTGGCATTCCTGCTTCTGAGCTATTGCAAAGACTCTGCTGGCCAAGCTGCAGGATTACCATAGGAGAAGAAGATGAAGACCTGCTTCTGGATGGTCCTGCCACCTTGAGAGCAGGATGACATTTGCATGGTTGGGTTGCTCAGCCCCATGGCTGTACTTTCTGGTCATTGGCCACAGCCTGCATGCAGTCACACCAGGACTGGCAGGGCTGCCACCTGTTGTGATACTTCCCTTAGCAGCCTCAAGTTGCTGTGTTTGGTGCAGCAGTCTTAATGTGCTGGCTGGGTGTGTGGTATTGTTGCAGGGACTGGGTGCTTCTGAAGTGCTGGGTAAGCTTTGATAAGGTACTGGATTGCTTTCTGGGTTGCTGGACTCTCTTAAAACTTCAGGATTCTCTTAAAACTTGAGGCCTTGAGAGGTCAGAGAGTGTGTCTGAGGTACCACTCGCTGCTCATCTTGAAGAGAAGGTGAGAGATCTTGTTGTCTGACATTTCCTGATAGTTTTTTAGCTGATTCTGAGCCTGGTAACTTAGGCTAATGGATTTTTGTTTGCTTTTGAGGCTGTGACTGGCATAGCAAAGGTTTTTCATTGGCTTTTACAGCAGTCTGTTGTTTGTTTCCTCATACTGTTGTTATTTTATGAGAGAAGCTGCCTGGGAGTTACAAGTCTCTCAAAGAATCCAGCTGTGATTTATGAATTGGCCATCAACAGTTATTATGCCAGCCACTGCATACATTCATTCTAATAAATTTTCTGCATCTTCTATAGCAGCTTGTTTTAGTCCTGTTTATTGATACTGTGGTTTTAACAAAAGCAGCACATCAATTACAGTAATTGTATTCAGCATGGCTAGAGCTGTGGTCTGAGGACAGGCTGTGTATCCTGGATGGGGGATTAAGGGCTACTGAGAGGACCTAGAGAGAAGAGAGCAGACGTGGAGTTGATACCCAGGTGGATTTCCCTTGATATATAACACTGAAGTTTTAATATCTTTCTAAGAAAGAGAAGGTGGTGAGATCATTGCAGATGTGGCCCAAATGAATCTCACCTGCTGGGCTATTCCAGTTCTAAATTGTTTTCAGATATGAGATATTAATCAGGGTTTTGTACTATTTTTAATTGCCTTTTTTCTTGTTTTAGCTTTAAAAGGTTTTTAGTGATTGAAGCAGTAAATATGGATTTCATGTGTGAACACTACAATGGACATGGAACTCACTGGATGACTGCATTGAAAGGATTGCTGTCAAGATCTAGATGTCCAAATGCAGATCAGTAAAAAGTGGTGTCCCTCAAGGGTCTGTATTGGGACTAATGCTGTTCAATATTCTTACGGTGTGACAGCCTTTCTGTGGTGGACACAAATCAGACTGATGTAGTTCCTGTTTCTTCAGCCCTGAGTTCTTTCTCATTCAGTCCTTCAGCTGTAAGAGCTAAGTGCTTTTCCCAGATCCCCATGCATCTTCCTTGGTGCTTAGTTTTAATTAGTTAGATCACATTTAAGTTTGCCATATCTCAGCAGTTGGTGTACTGTTGCAGGGTCCCTGTAGTAGATCTGTACGTGGAATAAGTCAGCATGGAATAACAGAAGGTTGTAAACAGGATTCTGATTCACTGGTGGAGGTATGAGAGGGTGCAGAGTAGAGAAGCAGAAGATGCTGTGGGAAGTTAAAAACATTACGCGCACATGTGCTCATGCTTAAGTATATGTACATACACACAAAATTCTTGTTGATATTAAGGTTATGAAAACCTTTTGCCTGGGTTAGCTCTGCTATACAGTGAATCAAAATACTCTGTTTTCCAATGATACTGTTATTCCTCCAGGTGAATGAATTAATAGTGCTCTCAATAATACTCCTTTGTGGATTAGACCCCCAACACTACAACCATAGCCCTTCTCATTTTATTCTTTATTCTTGGATTTATTCCCAGTTTTGTCTATGAAATGATCATTTAGTACATGAGAAATATGCTGATTTCCCCTTATGGTTATTGCATTTTCTGTTCATAAATCAGGAATTAATTTGTCTTCTTTGGGTCCCTTGGTGCCTTTTTGCTTAATAGCCAAGTGTGTTTGGTCTGTGTAATCTAATGAAAAATAAGAATAGTAGATAGTAAAAAGTGATCTCCCCAGAACCTGGGGGACCCTCTTTTTCTCTTTTTTTTTTTAACCCCCATCCCTGGGACCCACTTGCATCTGTCATTTGCTGATAAGAGACTGCTGTGCTCTTTGGTAGTTCAGAGATAGGCTGGGGCTGGAGGGGAGGAGGGCTTAGTTGTCAGTCACCTGGGAGTGATCTGCAGCCCTGGCACTAAATTGTTCTGTGACCTTCACCTCCTTGCATAGCAGAATAATTGAAATCAGATATAAAATAACTTATCCAGTAAGTCTGTTTCGCTGCCAGTTCTGTTCCACATTGCTGCACTGTAATGCATATGCATATTGCTTTGTTGAGTTTGAGATGTCTTTAAATGCTTTTCTTTTTGTGGAGCTTAGTAAAAGTGTGTGTTGGGAAGATTATGGCAAATGTGTGTACTGCAAGAGCAGTGTAAAGGGCACGGTTCTTTCATCCCCAGTACTGTTTGTTTTGGAGACTACCAGCCAGAGATGCTCCTGCTGCATGAAGCACACTCTTTTCTCTCCATTGAGCAGTGACTCTCCATGCAGCATTTGTGTCCCTGGCTGATTCGGGGCACAGAATGCTAGTGGCTAGATTCTGGGCTCACTTTTGTGGGTTGTGCTCCTTTATCCTCACTGCTGTTACTTTAGAGAGAAGAATTCAGCCCCAGAACTGTAAATCCTGGATGGTCTCCAGCAAGGTAGGGCAGAGGAAAAAAAAAAAAAAAATCATGAATTCCAAAGCATTCTGTTTGAGGCTTCTCGGTGGGGAGCAGTTCTCTTCAGGAATATGAAGGAAAGTGTGTATCTGCACAGGGAGGGAAGGCATCCAACACCAGGTTGCTCAGGAATGGTGATGGTAAGTGTGGTTTGGGATGCAAATGTTTGAATTGCTGGCAGATAAATACCCCTTGCCCAGCTACAGAGCTGTGGAAAAGTCATTGCTGTTGTCCTCACTTCTGCAGCGGTTTTCCCTCCTCTTGAAAATACTCAGTCTATTGGAGAACTATTATTTTTGCAAGAGGGTAAAAGATGGGGAGAGACCTTCTGACTCTTTCCTGCTGGGTTCTTGTGCTGATACATAAGCCCTGGCAGATGAGAGGCCAGCAGGAATCCTTTTTGTGTGTGAGGCTGGGTTTGCCAAAGAACATTTAATGCTGGGAATGCAAGGCTGGTTTCTTTGTTTTCAGGGCATGTTTGATATTTGGCTCCTGCTGTGTACTCTCTAGCCGCTTTCGGAGGGCTTTGAATTTGCCAGTTGGTAGAATGCCTGGTGGGCTATGGGAGCTAAATGGTTAATCCCACAGTGGTCTGGGTTGTCCTTGCTAGCCAGAGAGGAAGGGAGAACACTAGCCTAAAACATTAGGAAACAGTTGTGAAATTCCCAGTTAAGTAGGCTTCATCCTGTGTCACCTTTTCCCCTAAAAGAGGCGGCTGTTGCAATCTCATCTGTGCTGTGTTGGGGACTGGGGAGGGTGGAGGGAGAAGACTGCAGAGGAAGAGAGCCATGTTTTCCCCTCTTGCTGGAGGGCATTATTGTCTAATAGGCAGTTTAGTCAGATGTTTACTAGATGAGAGTCAGGGGAGCTTGAGATCTCTAGGGAGAATTCATGCAAAGCTGGAGACTACAAAAATGCCCCTGAGCAAGTGAATTTCCAGCAATAACACTGTGGCTTTTACTGGGAAATTAAAAATTAAAAGGGAGATAAATCATGCTTTTTAAATATACCCTGCCATTTGTCCCTCTTGGCCTTATAGACAATTTAAAGAGAAATACTAAAATACAAAAACTACTCAAAGAGCCTTTCACAGTATTTGTTTAAGGTCTGTATTTTATTAGCTGTGAACACCTGTCCTTTTTTCCACGTTCATTCAGTTGTTGATCTATTTTCTGTGGTAGTTCAAGATATTGCTTTGCCTTAGCATCAAAAATTAAGGCAATATATCCCATATTTAAGTTTTTTATATCTGTGCGTATGAATGTAAACAAAGTTGTTTCTTTAATACAAACTCAGAGAAGCTCACAGAATGAGATACCTCCATGATTTTAGATATATTATACACTTGAAACTCAGAACATGGCTTTCTAGCTAATATTTATAGTTAGCATTAGGTAACTCTGGTAAGTCCTGGCAGTTTTTGAATTTTGCCTTCTGAAAGTTGAGTCTGATTAAGTCAGCCTTTGCATTAGGTTTTGCACATTTAGGACACAAAATGCATGATCTGTCTTGAAGCAATGAAGTTTGGAGCAGTTTTCAAAATAGTTATTACACTTGTATGTTATGTAGAGAGAGGCCTTACTATGTTTAGGGAGGCAAGAGAACTGGAAACTGGTTTAGCTTAAAAAAAATGGTAGTTTTTGTTTGGGAAATGTTAATGGGTTTGTAAGAAAATGTCTTGTACAGAGAGGAGGGAAAAAAAGCCCAAACGAAAAGAAAATAATACTAAGCATATGAGTTGTTCATAGAAATGTCCCATTGTAATAGAGCTCTCAAATTTCCCTGCTGCAGCAGATGTCTTGAGTGAAGTCTCTTTTGCTGGTGGGATGTGCTGGATGGAAGGTTGGCTCGGGCTTCCGTGCCTAAGGTGTTATTGGCCCCTGGGGAGCGGGCATGGGGTGCTACACAGTGGTCAGGTTGCTGGAGAGAGCCCTGCTCTAGGCTGGGGGAAGCCGGGATGGGAAAGCTCCAGGACTGTCAGGGTGTTTGACTGTGTGGGGATGCACCTCTGGGATGGTAGGAGACTGCCTCATTTCTAGGATCCCTGCCATGTGAAGGAGAAGTGCTTATGTCCTGTGTGAGGCTGGTTGATGGACTCTGTATTTGAATCAAGATGCATTTGCAGAACTGCATGTAGCAATCGTCCTGACTGCTTGTTATCTGCAATCATCCTACTTAGCTTCAGGAGTGCTTGCTTTTGTGGGTGACATAGAACCTCCCCCATATACACTGCGATGTTTTCCAGGTCTCAGACTGAGCCTCTTTTCCAACTTACAGCTACTTCATTGTCAATTAACAATGGCTTAATGCCGTGGAAGGATGGCAATGAGCATAATCCCAGTTGGGCACCATCTTGTGACAGTGACCAGGCATGTCAGCTTGGAGAGGGTCAGGGGGACTCAGAGCTGTTCCTCTCTCTCCTGCCCAGGTCCTTGCCCTTCCTCAGCAGTGCACAGAGTGCTGCTGTCTCACAGCTTCCCTTAGGACAACACAATTACCTTATCCTTACAGCCTTACTTAGGGAACTTTAATTTGCTGGCAGGGAAAGTGCTGATGCTACAGGTTGATTCTCTTTTCTGTGGTAGGAGGAAAATACCTTATTTAAATAAGTAACTACTTTCATTATAAACAAACCTGTCACACTCAAGCAATGCTATAACTAAATCCCTGCTCTAGTTAACTTCTAGAGTCAAAGAGTTGTTCACAGGGATAGGGTGGCAGGATTCAGGGGTATTAGCAGTCAAAACATTTTCCAGCATTTTAAGTGGCTATGCCCTGAAATATCTTCTGAAAACCTTAAAAGAAGGTGGTCTGACTGGCATAAAGGTCACTTCTGACTGACAGCTATATATTCTGCCCTTGATGCTCTCTGATAGCATAATCACATAATTAATTAGGTTGGAAAAGACCTCTGAGATCAAGCCCAACCTATGACCAAACACTACCTTGTCAAGCATGCCATGGCACTGAGTGCCATGTCCAGTCTTTCCTTAATGTTATGTCATATTTCCATAATGTTAGGTCAGCAGAAATAAGCTAGAGTATTTAAAATTCTGATTGTCACTGCTAGGGAAAGAGGTTATGTCATTATCTTCACGTTGAAAGTGAGATGTTGAGGTCAAGGTGACAAGTCAAGGGGGCTATTTTGGGGATAGCTGTAAGACATGGGACACAATCCAGACCTCCTTGTTCCTAGCCATTTAGGATCCTTTGTTTTTGTGCTTTTGTGATAATAACTTAAAAATCATCCATGGCAACAGGGGTTGAAATTGTTCATTTTCAGTCTTGGTACAGGGAGTAATGGTAAATAGGCTGTCACTGTTCTGTGTGCAATGAGCTTTGTCGTGACTGTGTGTTCTTTCTGGTGCGTGACTATACCAAACTCTGTGCCTAAATCAATTTCTCTTTTCTGCCTTAGAAAAAATTGTGACCATAAACATGGTCATAATTTTAAGAGGTTGCCATTGCATAGAGCAGATAGACTGAGAGAGTTCACACCTCTGAAGGAGCTGTGTGGAATTGGCCCTGCCTGGCTGCAAGGGAGAGGGAGGAAGAGGTAAGCCTCATATCCATGAAAGAGTGTCATCTGACTTCTACCATGTGTTGGAACTCCCAAAGAGATCCAAGGAAACTGGGCACCTAAGCATCTGTGTAGAAATTTGGGCCAAGAGCTGTGAATTCACTAGTACATTTCCCTAGGTGCAAAAATGTGTTTCTTTCTGGTTTTAACAGCACTTTTTGTACTGATCTCTGTACATGAGTCTTGGCTAGCACTGAGCTGTGTGTAATATGCTATATTTTAATATGGAAATCAGTCATGGTGTGACTTGGTTTGTCAAATACTTATGGAGGAAATTATTAGATTTTAAAAAAGTCTGGAAAGATAGTCCAGGGTGTTTTTTGTTTAGTAGAAAGGAAAAGTAAATAAAATAAATGAAAGAGTAGAAAATATCTTATCTTGTTTATAAGCAAATAAACATAATAGCAGAACACTGTGAATAGGAAAACAGTTTCTCTCCATCTGTCAGCTCCATTGTCTGAGGACAATAGACAACTTCAGGGAAGAAAAAAAATCTTGTACCAGTAAGCGTGATTAGCACTATGGGTAAAGGTCTTAAATACAAGACTGGAGCTAGAGAAAAGGTTCTCATCTTGTTCCATTGCAGATATATATATGACCTAGGGGAGACCTACTGTCACATCATGTACCTCAACTTCCCAGTCTCTAAGGAAGGACGTTTGCTTGAGTGTAAGAAAAGATTGTGAGACTTCACTCGCTTATATTTCTAAATTATTTTGAAGTCATGGGATGGAAGAGTTATAGAAACAGAGATTTTTATTTATAAAATAGGGAAAATATTTAAAAAAAATACATGGAGTTAATTTCTGAAACTTTCTGTGGAAGGATGCTATCAGAGCACAATTTGGTATAGTACTATCACAGGCTTTAGAAATGCGTGATGAGTATGTGTATGGCAGCTTTGGTCATAGAAAGTTAATTTCAGGTCCTAATAAGCATGAGGCAATTCCATTACAAATACAATTGAATGCTGGTACATTTTATCTCTTTGTCTGCAAGAAATGGTGTGTATCAAACAGGATAATTTAGGGAGAATGATGAAGCATTGATCTTTTGGGACTTAACATATATGCATACTGAAGTTGTGTGGAATGGAAAGGTTTCTTTATTAATGAACAACACCAAAGGTTTGTTTGTATTTCTGCTGTGACCAACACAGACCGTCTCCTGTCTCTTTTAATCAGAACAGCTTACCTGAAATATCTGAAAATTTTGAGCAGGGAAAACTTCCACTAAATGAGGCCAAAGTAAAGAAGCATTTTTGCTGCAATGAACACATATACTATCCAAGTGCTTTGTTCTATGTTCAGTGCTGCAAGATCAGGGTCTTTAATTCCTTTGCTTGTTTATTTTAGTGCAAGAAATACTGCGATTTACTTTTCTTTCCTATGTTAGTATTGCCCTCTACTGGAAGAAATCAAAACTGCCCACCTGTGGTGCAAGCCTGAGGTTGTTGGCAGTTAAGGCATCATCTGCTTTCCCTCCTCTCTGGGGCCTTGGGCTGACAGAGCAGGGAGAAGTCACCCCTACGTCTGACAGGCAGGATGACTGGCCAGGGTATCCAGATTTGAGCTCCTGAATGGCAGCATTTTTGCTGCTATACAGCCAAAACGTTTAATGAGCATTGGTAGTTCAGGCTACATGAGGAGTTGATGTTATTCTCAAGAGTAGCATTCTCCTGTGCAGTGAGGAGAGAAACTTGGAACTGGTCAGTGCAAGATTTGGCAAGTGGGGCAGCTGGGGCTGAGTCAGAGGCTCAGGATGAAACAGGTCCTCTGTGGCCAAGTTTGAGAGCTGCTGAGAGCAGTGCAAACTGTTGAGTCTCCTAATATCTTCAACAGCAGCCTTGCTTTTGGGACCTTGTCAGGTACTTTAGAGTGGGATGTTGCAACCTCTTGGAAGAAAGAGCACTGGGCTTGTGTAGTTTAAACTTGAGTTGCTTGGATGATCACTTCTAAGTCACCACTAGCCTAGTGTAAAATCTGACCCTTCCCCCCCCACCCTGCCCGACCCTGCATGCCTAGCACTGGAATGAGCCATTTTTGCATGCAGGCCAAACCCAAATGTTCCAGTCTGCAGTGGAGGCAACAAAATTATTCTGGCCTGAGGGGCTTTAGGAGTTGAGAAAAGAAAGAGAGGGGTTACAGGGGGGAGCATGAACTCCACAGAGTTAAACTGGGAGGTAGATGTCTGTATTCCCAAATTCTAGGACATACCTTTTTGTAAACATGCGTGTTTGGTATTTTCTCTTAGAAGTTTGCCTTTTTGGTGTTCACTGTGCCTAATGCCTTAATTTGCTATGTCACAGCCCATAGCTGTAAGGGATGAGGAACAAGGGAGGAGTCCAGAGAAAAAGCCAGAGGCTCAGTGTATTTGGTGAAAGTACATTGAGCTACATTGCTCTACAAAGTGAAACATCATCATGGTCCCTCAGTGAATGTACATGCTGTGTCCAGGTTTCTTTTTCTGATGTTTCAGTTCAGTTTCTTCTGATGTTTTAGTACTCAGAGTGATGTCTTCTCCATGCTGTTTGGTTTGGGAACAGAAGGTGGTATGGAAAAGTTTTGCATCACTTCACGCTGGTGTCTGTGCAAGGAACCTGCACAGTGTTTGTTGGAGTGCCTCTGTGGGCAGCATCCATGATATCTATATTTAGTAAACTGCTCTGCCTGCTCACTGCTGGCCAAATACTGGTACCTGGTAGCTTTTACAGATCCCTTGCTAGGGAAGAAGCTTGGTTCTACAAAAGTGCAGAAGGCTTACCTTTATTAGTTTAGGAGAATGCAGTATTTAATTTTACAAATCATCAAATTGCTGGAATGTCAAGACAATATATTTCATTATTTTAATTTAGTATTAGTTTTCTGTCGTTTTGGTGTTTGGTAGCCTGAAGATTTGGCTAATGTGTGTTACCAGTGCCCCCTCCCGGATAAGACCAGGTTTGTTCACAGCTGCCTGGCCCCTCCAGTGCTTCCCCCGAAGCACAACCATGCTGAGCCATGGCTAGTGAAAAAGCTCAGCTCTTCCTTTCTCTGACTGTTGCCAGGTGACCCTACCACACAATGACAAAATCGCAGGAAAGATGCTAGATTGTTTTGATCAAGGTGTTTGTTTGGTTTTTTTTCTTGTCCTCCTGTATAGAGGGCGCAAGCCAAGTGTTTGCTGCATTTATTCTGCTTTCGCATCGCACAAACTAGGTAATAGAAAGGCTTAATAATGCTTCATGTGGTATGAAAACCTGGAAGTGTCATACTTCTTAACTCTCTAAGGAATAAGAAACTTACTTCCCTATGATAGAAAATGCTTCATAAAAATACGTTGTGAGCTTGCTCTCTGTACAGTGAAACCCAGGCATGAGGAGAGGAATTGGCTTAGCCAGAGTATTCCAGCAGGCCTGCAGGAACTGCCTTGAGTTCATGCTTTCCTGTTCTGGGCCCTATAGACTGAATTCTGCTGCTTCAGTTCAGTACAAGCTACTGAGCAGAGTGATAACAGATTGTGGGATATGTTGGGATTTCGTCAAAGGTTTGAGTTTGTAAGATCCTGATCTCATACACAATTACAATATAATTTGCAGCTTGCTACAAGTCTGTCTTTGCCCATGCCAAAGAATACTTGTCCCTATGTGCTTATTATGTTCTTCTCTGTCTTCTGTTCCCTCTGTGTAGGAAATTTGGTTTTTTTTATTAGGATCTTGTTGCTTTTCATCATCAGTAATAACTCCTGTCCTGCCGTGACAGCTTTTGAGCTGAAGTATTTTTTTCCCTTGATAGGTGCCCAGATTGGGTCGTTTGCTGTTTGTTGTGTTTGGACAAATTTTATTTCTTGCATGTCTTACTGTTCAGTAAATTGCAGCCACACATTTCTGTCTTTAACGGGGCAATAAAGAATCCTTCACTCTCTGCAAGCCTATCTCCCATCATGGCCTCCTGTGGAAAATCTTTGGAGCTTATATGTGCATCATGCCTCAGAGGGAGCTATCAAACAAGACTTGGGGCTGTCCTGGGAAAGCGTTTATTAACCTGACTGATGTGAATGAAGGCTGCAGGGTACTGAGAGACTTAACTGCTGAGGGTGGAGAGACTGTAGATAAGAACTGCTTATGGAAGGACAGTTTAGCAACAGGGTGATAAAGTTGCAACCGTTTCACTCCCCTGTAAGTAATAGAACTACAAAAAATTTTTGTAGGAATGTTCAGTTATTATTATGGACTAGGTTTCAGGATAGATTTTGGGGGTCTTGCTTCAGGAGAATGGTTTTTGGTTCATTAAGTTATTTAGAACTGTTGATGGAAGTGCTTCCCTTGAGCTGTAAATAGGCCCCCCATCTGACAATTGCAAAGTAATAGTACTGGGGATGGATGAGGATGTCCTGGGGAATCCCTAGCACGCTTGCCAGCGTTACGAGATCTGTGTATATAGATCCACATTTATAACTTTCTCCTAGTAATGTGGGCTTTTTTCAATGTATATTTGGTAGTATCTGATCTACCAGCAGATGGGAGTCTGTCAGCACAGCTTCTTCCAGAGTGGTTAAAAGCAGAGGAGTTCAGATGGGTCTCAGGGATACTTACTTCCCCTTTATGGCAGGTCATTGGAGACAATGTTCTTATTGTTTGCCAGTTACTATCTTACTCTTTCTTCTACATTAGTTAAGTTTAGAAGCGATATCCCTCTGTCAAATGTATTGCTTTTCTCTTTTCTTTTCTTTTCTTTTCTTTTCTTTTCTTTTCTTTTCTTTTCTTTTCTTTTCTTTTCTTTTCTTTTCTTTTCTTTTCTTTTCTTTTATTTTCTTTTCTTCTATTTTCTTTTCTTCTATTTTCTTCTATTTTCTTTTTTCTTACATTAAAAAAAAAAATTACTTCCCACTGCATCCAGAAAAACAAAAGCTCCCTGGAGGATATAAAGCAGATTATCAGCAGAGATGTAGATAAGATAATGCACTACTTCATCTCTGAGGTGCTGGCCTTCACAGGTCAAATATTAGTTCCTTAAATGCAAGCTCGCACTTGCAATGTTTTACACATCACTATGTAGTTCAGCAGCTGGTAAATGTTTCAGGTGTCTGAACTGTTCTACTATCAGGCATGTTGAAGATTGGGGGATGTAGGGGACAGCTTAATTATCAAAGGCTCAAAGAATGGGTTAGGTTTGCGTACATTAGCAAAAGAGTTTCCAGAGTTCTAAGTTGAAAATTAAATGGCCTTTTGCTGTGCTGGTCTCACTTACTTTCCTCTAATTGGTCCCTCATCAGCTGCCCTAGCAAGACATATCTACAGAAATTCTGCTTATATTGACTGTTGTAGTGTTATGCTGAGACCATCATGGCATTCTTGCCTTCTAAAACTCTGTTTGCCTCTGGCTTTAACACAGATCTCATTCTTAAAGAAAGATCCTCTAATTTATATTTTTGCATTGGAAGGAATAACTTACTGAGTAGTTAGGTGGGACTATTTTATATCCATACACAACAGCTGAATTTACTTCCACTGTATCCAGCTGGTTTTGTTGCTTTATCAGAGTCTAGATGATTTGCTGCTGTCTTCATTTCTCCTTATTTCCCTGTTTTGTACTCTTTTCATCAGAATGAGAGACTGGGACAAGGCTGCAGTGGCTACTTGAATCCTCTCTGTTCAGTTGTTGTAAGAGTTTGAGCAGAGCCATCTTCTCTGTTGTCAGCCTCTGATTTGTGGTAGTATCACCCATGTTTTGTCCAGCCCTTGGAGTTCTGTATGGATGTTTCTGATGCGTCTGGCAGTGTCATGGTTAGTGAGGAAATTTGGGTCATCTTGGGGAGGGAACACATGTCCACCAGTAGGAGGGGTTGGGTCTTCTCCTTTCTCAGCATGTTGGAAGAGAAGTATGTGTCTGGCTGAGCACTCTGTAATGTGCAGGATTTCTCCTGCCTCCAGCCAGGTGTCAAGCTTGTCATGGCAAATTCACTGAAGGCTGGCGGGAGGGATTGGAGGGGGCAGCTAGCCTGGGCTTGCAGGCATGCAGCCATACAACCCTGCTGCTGGGCCAGTGGGGCTGATCGGGGAAAACCATGGCACCTGGTTATTCTTTGTTCTGTCGGGGAAGGCCAAACATCAGGAGCTGTAGTGAAGAGGTGAATAAGCAGAGGTGATGTGCGAAGCCGAGGTGATGTGTATGTTTTCAATCATTGTGGTAAACAGTTGAATTCCTTCTGATAAGGGATGGGCTTGGGCCAAACCTGCTGATTGCAGAAGCCTCCTGATGTGTGTTTTTCCACTTTTCTCATTTGGCACTGAAGTTCTCCACAGAAGAAAGGGTGGTTGGTGATTTATGACTTCTACTGAACATGAAATTAAAGATCTACTTACATTTGCTTACAAACAGAAAGCACAAAGAAACAGGCTCTAGGAAAGAAGATGGATAGGCAGTGGTCTGGAAGATATGCTGTGGGGATGGACTCTATGTGACCTGAACTGCAGATCAGTTTGGAAAGCATAAGAAGAGGTCATAAAGAGTTCAGAGGCAATACCCAGAGCTAAGTATGGTGTGTCAAAATGCAAGTGATCTCTAGAAGATGGAAATCTCCCATTCTGGAGCCTATGTCTTAGTATGTAGGATGTTTGCCACCTGCGACATTAGCTAGAGGCAATTTGCCGTCCATGTGCGTGTGCATATTTATGTTCCTGGAGTCAGTGCAAGTCAACTTCATGATTCATTTCAACAGCGAGTGCTTCTAGACATTTTTTTTTTTTGGTAGGCCTTGTAAAACTGGTGGTGACATGGTTTACTTTGAGTGGAATTGGGTGTATTGTTATTCAGTGCTTCAAATTATTTGATTAAGTCAGATGTTTTTAGAGCACATGAGTTACATACAAACTTAGTCTGTTATGAGTTGATTCATAAATGTTTGGAAAAGATTGTGTTTATTTCAGTCTACGGTATATGCACGTGTTGTTTGCTTAAACTCTTGCTTTCCATAATGTGGCTGGTCCTGTGATGAGTATGATATTTCATGCTGTGATTTTGGTTACCTGTGGGTTTATATTGACAAGTTAAGCAAATGTCAAGCATGCATTTTTTGTGGATACATTTCATAGCTTCCTAGTGCTGATCCTCAGTACATAGTGATCTTTTCCCAACACTTAGATCTATAAACCCACTTAGAAGATAATTGGAAAAATCCTGTGGATAAATGGTTTCAGTACACCCCAGAGTGGACAGATTCAAAGTTGGGGAGTAAAGAGCAGTACTGAATAACCTGATGAAGGCTATTCAGTGGATGCTGGTGGGCTCTTCAGCCATAGCTTAATTACTTGAAAGAGAGGTGAAAGTAGTGTAACAAACAGGTGATGCTGTCACATAAACAGCAGGTTTTTGGATGGTAGCATGTTTGGAAAAACAGTTATGTTCTTGACCTCATCCATTTGGGACCTGTATTCTCCCTGGTATCTTGCATTCCTGCTTTCCACCCACCTACGATCAACTTTTAACAGGACCTGAGGTTTTTGATATGTCCTTGGCCAGCTTCACAGTCCTTCTGCTGCTTCTAGCCTAAGAGGATCCTGCCACAATTCTAGAAACTTCTACTTGACTTCATGCAGGTCTATCACATGATGTTAATAACCTCTTGGGAACATAAAGTGATTGAGAGAGAGATTGGGAAGGGGAAGAGGAGGGAGAGAGCATATAAGGACGTGGAGTACTGTTAGTGGGCAGGGGAAGTTGGGATACTTGTTCCTGATTATGTTTAAAGAGGAATCGTGAGTCTGATGATCTTTGTATTCTCAAGGTTTCTAATCCGCTTGCTCTAATCCTCTTACAGCATCTGCTCTATTGGACTTTTATCTGATCTCTCTGTCTCTCAAACAATCTGTCGAAGCTCCCCATGTTGAGTCACTTTTGCCCCTTCCCCAGAGAGACATTTTGGTATCTTCTTGCTCAGATGGGATCAATGGATTCTGCTTATTCTGGGGTTCTTGAGGCTAGTCTGAAGTAATTTAAGACATGATTTGGCTACACCCTTCAGTCATCTGGATCTGGTGCAGCTGGCAGTGGGAACTGTGGCACTCCTAGTTCTCTGCAATATAACAGAATTTACATTTGGGGTAAACCTGATTTTTGATATTTGAAATTGCAAAGAGTGAGCTGTGTGTTATTTTGGGATTTTTTTCAGTGATGATTAAAACAAAAATAAAATTTATAGAAAATAAGTTTGTTTTAGGCGTCTCTATTTTTTAAACCACATGATGTAATTAGAGTGGTCAAACTACCCTATTTCCTAAATTCAAATTTTCTTGCAGAGAGTATTCATCAGTGACTAGTAAAACACTATCATCATGTCTGAAACTGAATTTCTGTGTTTTGTGCTGGAGAGCTTTTGAGAAGAAATCCCAACAACGTCTGTAGTGAACCCTACCAAAGAACACAGGGACGTTTCATAACTTTTAGGAACTGTATGCTTTTCAGTAGTGTAAAGTGAAGAGTTAGCAGAATTACGAAGATATTAGGCTGCAGTTATTAAAACTTGGTCTCAGTTACTGGTTAAGCTCAAGCCAGGTAGAAACACCCGAGATGAATATGTGCAATTTGAATAGAAACAGAGTTTGATCTTTGAGCATTGGAGAACATGTCCCGTGCCCTTATGTGGGAGAAGCCAATGCCCTGCAATGAACACAGTGGAGTCTCTTTTGCCTCTCATAATGCTCTCTTCCCTGGGCTGTTGAAAGACCAAGCGCTATTTCTAGGAAGTATGGAACAGAAGCATTTTAGCTGTATTTGGTGATCCTAAAGGAAGGCAGACTGCCCCTTCTGAGAATTCTGGTTTAACTCTAAAGCAGCATGAGGACCAAATCCATGGTCAGTACACTAATCTTACTCAGTTTCCACTGCACAAAACCAAGTAGGCAACAGCATTAAGATGCTTGGAGTAGTAAAACGTTCCAGGACCTTGATGGTTTTTGTTGTTGTTTTGGGGGTTTGTTTGTTTTTGGTTTTTTCTTTTTTTTTTTCTTTTTTTTCCCTTTTTTTACTGAGCCTTGCATGCAGTGAGGCAGAACCTTTGTGGTTTGTCAAAGCATACAAAACTCACTCAGATATTGCTGTTTTTGAGGACAAAAGCCTCACATCCCCAACAAACACACAAACTGTGGGATGCAAATCCTGCTGGCTCTCAATAGCTTCTCCTTCTGGTCCTGCTGCCTCTCTGCCGGAGTGCCAATCCACTGAATCCACTGACTTAATGAAGGCTAACGGTATAATTAATCACATGCACCCGCAGCACAGCAGTTCATGAGACCTGAGTAAATGTGACAGCTGCTCTGACGAAAAAACGGGGAAAAAGCCCTCGATGACAAGAAGGAAAAAAAGAGCTTTGGCACAAAGAAGCAAAACAAAACAGAAGACATCAGCAAAGAGATGAGCTGGGAGCCTTTATGAGCAAAGCAGAAAGCAGTCTCACCCAGCTGTCCTGTTGTAAAGCATCTCCAGATGTTTGTTTTTCTCTTTCTACCTTTGACCTCTACTTTCTTCAAATTATGCTTGAGGGCTTTTCCTCCTTTCTTTTTCTCTTGGTTCCATTCCTTCTTTTGTTCCTTCTCTTTTTATCAATGATTGTGCTGTTTGGTATTTTTCCAAGTAATACATGGTATTCTGAGCCTTTTAGGTCTTATGAACAGTGCAAGAAGGCTTTGGTAACCAGTGCTAGTTATACTTCATGGGGAGTGGAGTGTAGCTAGTTTAGTTGGGAGCTGATAAAAGGACTAACTTTTGCTTCCTGATACATGTATGGTGGAAATGCTGATCTTTGTTCTTGTCTCTGAATCTTATTCCCCCAATATTCTTATTACTTGTACTTGAAGTCCTTCTGTTGTTTTTTTGTATCCTTTGTGCATCTTGGTTATCTTTTTGAGGATGGTGGTAATGGAAAATTACCTCTCTATCCTCTTGTATAGCACAGAGGCCTGTGGTGTGATCCAAGTGGCCTTTTGAGATCTGGTATGGTGCATTATTTGCTAGAGCCACGGAAAGAGTGGCAAGCTGTAGAGGTGGAACTAGAAGGACAATTGGTATTTTAAGTAAAAATTTGCAAGGCTTTCTTGTTTCTCCTCTTCTCTCTACAAGGTAGTTTTGTATCTTGAATTAAAACCATAGGGGTTGTGTTACTTGTGGCACATCAGTATCCATGGCAAGTAGGTGATCCAGATAGTTTTTGCACTCGAGATGCGCTTAGGTAGTTTTGATCAGAAACAGGGAGGTGGGAAGGTGCAAGAAGAGATTGTTTCTGATGGCCAGAATAGGGATTGAAAGCTGTTATCTGTATTTCTGGATTTGCTTGTAACTGTCTATATGAATTTGAGCATATAGCTTTATTTAATCTCAGCTGGGGATAAGGAGAGGCAATCTCTGTTGCAGGTTAGCCTTACACATAGGGCTTTTCTGGGAATTCCCTGTAATGCTGTATCAAGGAACAACTTCTGCTGTTCTTCTCTCAGCCCCAGGGTGACAGCAAGTCACTACACTGGAAGGTGTAGTGCATTGTAATCTGGAGAAATTGGGCACTGACACAAGTTGTACATATTCTTGCTTTTTATTAAGGGATATCTAGAATCTTGGGTGTGTGCACCCCTGTGTTTGGAGATACATTCTGGAATTCCTGTGAAGTCATATAAAATTATCTGGGAGCTTTGTGATAAACATCAGCAAATAAGACTTTGAGCTACATCCACAAAAGAAAATTACATGACCTGGTGCCATCTGACTACTTCTCAGGTGCTCAAACCCTGAACAGATCTTCCAAGTCCTTTCATATTTATTTTTCCCCACTACTGTCTGATCCTGGAGGTCATTAGGCTGCCTTTTTCTATCTCCTGGAGTGCCTAAAGCTCTGTGCAAGATTATTTCCCTTGACAGTGCTACTCAGCTTGTGTCTGTTGGGATCCATAATCTTGGTACTAATTGTTCTCAGGAGTGCAGTACCAAGCCTGCTCATGGAAATTATGGGAGCCACCCTTTTTGTCTGGAATCCTGGTGGCTGCAGCACATGTCCTGCCTATGGGAGCTGCTGGTTATGTAGCATTTCTCAGGCTGCTGTAGCCAGCAGATAATTTTGTGGTGGAAGGTATAACTGTTTCTACAGATTTCTCCGCTTGAAGTAATGAAATAGTCATCATGTTTGAGAGCAGAGTAGGAGCAAGCAAGCATACAAACATAAACATGGCTATGCAGTTCAGTGTTTAGGATACTCAGTGGGCAGGACTTGGGAACCTGGTTTTCTCCTCACAGGGAGGAATCTATTAGTGTCTGAGTACAGCACATTCACTCTTTCACACTCAACTCTGTGTATCTGTGGAAGGGTTAGTGCCTAACTCGGAGTTGCAGTTTCTAGTAGATGGCAGAGGTGAAGAGTAAAGGTTTGACACGCAGAGCTGTCCAGATCTGTCACTCTCCCGCTTGGGGATAACACAGATCGTTTGGCCAGGATGGGTGAGAGAGAGACTGGTTACACGTACTGAATGTAACTCTAGATCTGGGTTATCAGAAATTGCTCAGTGATCCTGTTTCATGAATTCCCAGGGAGAGTAGGAACTTGAGGGACTTTATATGGAAAGATGTATGCTGCTCTTGAATATTTACCTCATGACACTTGTGCTGAGAAGGATGGTTCTGTTCTTTTTTTCTTTGCAAGGTATTATTATTTCTATTTGTTTCAATTTTTTTTTTGGTGTTCTGATTTGGCTTTTTCTTTTTAAAGGCAGCTTCAGTTGTGTCAGTAATTAGCTAAAAATTTTGCAGTAATAACAGAATAAGAGGGTTGAGGTGGAGGTAGTTTGCTGATCTCCTCAGCACATCTGCAGCCCTATTAATTTAATTAGAGCTGCACTGTATAAATATTTAACTCATTTTAATTTCTTTTGAAGTTCCTTTGGTTTTCAAATACATCTCAGCTCCAGATTATCCTTTTTATTCTTCTATATATTTGAGATAGAGGGGAAGTAAAAAAAAACCAAACAAACCTTGTCTCTGAAATGTAATCAAATGGAAGGCTCATGGACTTTTGCCTTTGTGCCTACTTTCTTCCTAAATTAATTTCTCTCAGGCCCTCTGTTATGATATGAAATGAGGACTGTCTCTGTGGTTCCGGGGATGCCTTTTTCCATTCTGCTATTTTTGAATCCTGATGCTGGTGAGAGCCAGCTTGGTGTAGGACTGCATGGAGGGTGAGCAAAGTGCTGCTTAGAGCTGCTAAGAGAAGCAGACGTAGCTTTGCCTGTGGATGGCTCACAGAAGTGTGATGGGAAAGTATTCAGATACAGGCCAGAGGAATGTGGCACAGGAACAAAGAAGGGTGTGCTAATGAGGAGATGTGGCAAAAAATAAATACAGTCCAGACACCAGAGAAATTACTGGGAGCTGTTTTTTGAAAAATCATCTGTTGAAGAGAGATTTCTGACTAAAGTGGTGCTGTGAGTGGTCAGGCATGGGTCTGTTTCTGTCCTGGTGCTTTTTTTTCCCTTGCTGATCACTTGTTGAGCCATTACCTCAGTTTCCCCAGGTATAACCTGGTGACAGCAGCTCATGGTGCCTGCTTTTGGGACTAGAGGGTGTGAATTGGGTGGTGTGTAGACAAAGAAGGTAACTATTTTTTGTGCAGTGCCCTTGATGCTGGGTTGCCTCCTCGATGCTATGCCATACCTGATTGGGTTGAAGTGGTTCCTGAAGGATTGTTGTTGAGGGTATCAGTGGGTTCCCCAGCCCAAGACTTGCCAAACAGCCTGTGGCATTGAGCTTCCCTGGTCCTCCTGTCCCTGTATGTTACCAGGCTCTCTAGCTCACTCAGCAGGCCCCTGTCACTTCGCCTGCTCTGGGGTTGACGCCCGATCACCCAGTCAAAGGCCATGGGCTCCGGCATCCTGATCTGCAGGGACAGTGTAGAAGGAAGATGGTGGACATGGGAGCTGCCATGGTTTGTGGGTCATCCAGCATAACTGGGGAACTATCCTGGGCTTTTCCATCTGTAATGTAATCCAGGTGTGCTGTGGTACGTTAATGTGATTTCTGTGTAAAGGGAAATTTGCTTGGCTTTTGTTTCTTCTTTAGCATAGTTCTGTTTTCAGCTATAAAGACAAGACAAAGCTAGAAGTTTTGGGGTGAAGTTGCCATAGAAACTGCCAATTTTAGGATGTTGGAAAGCCTGGAGATAACTCCAATGGCAGCCATCCTCGCTGATGACCAGGGAGCACTTTAGCACCTAGAGGACAGTGGCTGTGGAGGGGATGCAGCCTGCCAGGCTTGTCTGGAGAGCTGTCATTGCTGCTGATAGCATCTATAGGAGGGATGTGGGTATAGCATTTCATTATCAGAAACAAGTACATCGCATACTGTTTTTCCAGTCCTGAAGATGATCCAGCCCACCCTTGTGATATTCTGATCCTCCTTTGATATAACAGAATCTTCTACCTGAATGCTAGTGAATCACTTTAGCATATTCCCGTCCTGTGCCTACTCAGATTAATATGAGTATTAATGAGATGTGGTCTAAAACTGAATCCTGAGCGATCTTCTTGCAGATTCCTTCCAACCCAAGAGCTCTCCTGCAAGCCAGTCTGTTGTCATTGCTGTTTTAACAAGGTTCCTACTTAGCATTGGTTCTTCTGCAAATTTCTGTCTTTTTTGATTTAACTAGGCATGACTATGATTATAAGAGAGTACATGTATTTGAATATCTTTTTAACAGCTATGCTCATTGCTTTCTCAGGGTTTGGCATTGCCTTTTAGTTCATTTCAGGACAAACACAGAGTGGCTGAAATTTGCACAGTGGCTGTTGTTCAGAAAGGTCTTTAGGGATGCACATGGGAGTTGTATATGCCTGTAACTGTGCCTCTGCCTGTTTGGGGAGGAAAAGGAGAAGGGAAAGTGGCAGAATTGGTGTTTGAGGGCATGTCTACGTTACTGCTTGTATAAATTGGTGAGTTGGAGTTTGTGATACTACGTGGAATTGAAGTTTTGTGCAAATGTGAGAATAAACCTGTCAATATAGGATTTGGTGGTTTTCTGATAAGTTCATGTGAATGTCCAGCTGTTTGTGGAAAAATGTATTTGTCAGCACATGTAGATACATATGCTTATGATAGGAGACTTAGAGGGATGTTATTTTATGTGTCTGGGGGTCATCCATAAGTTTGCATTCTTACACAGACAGGAGAGAACTTCTTTTGGTTTGCTTTTGTACGTAAATTTTTGTGACTGGCTGGTATAGTCATGAAAACTGTGGTTGGCCAGACTGAGTATTTACACAGCTTAATGAGAATGGCTCAAACAAGACCACCCACCTTAAAATGCTCTCCAGTTCTCTGCTTCCTATCTCCATTAAATAGCAAAGATTTCTGTTGCTTTGAGGCTAAGGGAATGAGGAAGTGCTGCCTAGTTACAGGAGCCTCATGTTTCCTTCAACATGACAAATGGTACAGTGTCCCACACTGAGCTGATTTGAACTGAAGATGCTCCAAATTGCTTGCTGGATTTTCCTGCAATACTGAGGCCATTGTCTGTTTTCAGCCACAAGCTCTTACAGACCTTGTGTGGTAATGTTCCTGTCACAGTTTACTGTAAAAAGTCAGGATCAGTGTTTCAGTCATTTCACTGGCCCCAGTCAGGACAAAGAGAGTTGCAGTGCTCCCATTTGTGCTTCCTGCTTTAGCTGAGGAATTGCATGAGGCTTTCCTTAAAGAGAAGTTGATGGCAGCTGCCCATCATAAGGTGAGCATGGGTGGCCATAATAACTCTGAATGTGTTTCTGTTCTCCAGCAGCATCCAAAAGTGGATGTCTGTGGGAAAGCATAAAAACAAAGCACACTATATTACATGTTCCATGATAATTTCTGTTTAACACTCTCCCAGCCTCCAGCCAAGTGCTGGAGGGAAAAGGTCCTGTATTGACCTCCTTCTTCAGCACATGAGAGTCTGGGGGATGTGCTATGTCAGGAGAACCTATTGTCTTTTGTGCCTGCTCTTCTAAAACCCTCTGGCAATTTGCTGAGGAAAGCGCCTTTTCTTACAGCCCTCAGTGGTGTTGCTGTCTGAGAGATTCTTCCCAAGGGGCAAAAACGGGAAATGAAACATCAACACTATCTGTATACCATTAAAGTCTTAGTTGCTTCTGGCATGTGATATAACTGTGTCAGGAGCAGGACACACCCGTGAACAGAGGCTGTTTTGTAGAAGTCAGATGTGAAAGCTGAAGCACTGGTCTCAGGAGTGAACCCAGAAGTCCAGGCTGGCTTGAGGATGGAAGGCTTGAGGACTTCCTTCCATCTGTGTCTGATGTGTGGGAATTAACTCTGATATTTGCAGAGCTGCTTAATGTGTGTGGGGGTGTGCACATGGCAGTGGTGGAAGCTTGAAGGCCGATGATTTTGGATGGTGAACAGGGGAGGGTTCATCTCGGAATACTGGCATTTGGGCTGGGTACTCTGGAGCAAGAGTATCTAGGAAGGTTGATGAGCTAAAGAAGGACTGTTTGTTTCTGCCTTGTGAACTCAGTCACCCTTAGTTATCTATCTTACAGCTTTGAAAATACAGAGACTGCTCAAACTGATTTATAGCTCTACATCAAGTGATAATATCGTAATGCCTATGAGAAGTCTGAAGCAATCTTAATGCCCTGCTATATGATTAGGTTCTTGAAAAAGCTGCTGCAACTCGTTGCTGTAACTAACACATTGATGGGTTTGACAACACAGTCTCTTTTAACAGTCTTGTGCGTGTTTGAATTATGGAGCAGCTTGAGGTATTTCTTGTAACAAACCTAATGGCACTATAACTAACCAAACAGAAAGCAGTAGAGGATAAATCAGTTTTAGTAGGCCTTTTATTCAAACAGGGAAGAGCTACCCATTGTGAATGGGGAAGACTGTAGGTCACATCAGTGGGAGCTGAATGCTGTTTTACTGCTGAGGGGATAAGTTGATGTGAATAACAGAGGATTCAAAACTATTACAGGATTTTCTTTTTTTGGAAATGCATTCTGCTACATTTTCACTCTCCTTTGCTTTATGAAAAAGTGAAGAAGAGCAAGAGCCTAGAAGAACTTCAGATGCAGGTTAGCAGTAGACAAACACGAGAAGGTGAGATTATCTTTTTTCTAGATGTTTCTCTGTCTACTAAGATTACAGTGCAGTCTTGCACATGCAAAATTTTGTATTGTAGCAACAACAACCATTTACTTTGTTACTTTATATGTTACTAACTATTATGTTACCTTTGTTATATCAGATTTCCCAAGACATAATGCTGGATGCTATTTCAAGTGGGATACTTCTCTGGAAATAATACCTTAGATTAACTTGAAATAAGCTTAAGAGTCTTCAGCATATACTTCATAATGTGAAACTATCAAAGCCTTTATTTCTTGACAACATTATTTAGGCTGTATGGTCATCTGTCTTACCTATTTTTAAATTTGAAATTTTCATTTCATATTAATAACTGCTCAAAATTGGGTCATTTTAGTCCTCAACCTGTTCCTCTGAGAAGACAGACAACTATTACTGCAAACCCAGAAAACTGAGACAGTGAAGTGGTGTCTGGTGGGCTCGAAGAGTCTTCAGCAGAAGACATCTTGCCCTAGTTGCTTCATGAACCTTGTTTCCAAACATGGTTTTGAAAGAGTGTTTCTGAATGCATCACCTAACAGCATTCACCAAAACTTTGTCTTTCACAATGTGTACTTTTCCATTATTGTTTTATGTTAGATATTTATTATACTTTTTTAAGAGGAACACTTTAAATGCTTTTGTTGCAAGTAAAACATGGCAGCTCTTATGCAGCAGCTGTTTTTCAGGTGACTGAACAAAAGCTGTGAATTTATCAGTGTCAGATCTTAAATTATTAATCTAACAGTTAAATAAAGCATGTGGCAACTCTTAAGATCAGGAGTCGATACACTGTAAAGATTTTGAGGCTGTTGCAGTGCAGGCAGTAATATGGGATGCTGTTGAGTAACAAGCAGTGTGCAGGGTGTAAACGAACAGGTCTGCATTATGCACCCGGTGTTATCTAAATCAACATTAGATCTTCTAACCTAGGCAGACATTCCTGCTTTTCTTTTTGCAGCAGGAGTGGGGATTGTTTCATTCAAGCAAGTTAAAGCAAGAAAGTTTCCAAAGAAGTATGGGGAAGGTGGTGAGCTGGAAGGAGAGGGAAGTTTGGAGCATGTTGATGTGGTGAGGGAGCAGTGGTGCAGATAATGTAGCAGCACATCAGATTCACACCTTGTCTTATCCTCTGTGTATCTCTTAGTGAGATTACCAGCAGGAATTTCTTATATGGGTTTCTTTAGGTCTCAGGTGAACCAAAAATTGGAGGTCACATCCTTTAATGATTTGGTCAGTGGTGCCAGTGCTATTTTCTCCTTGCTGCCAAAATTCATGACTTTTCATATTGAGTCAATAGCAGAGGCTAATGACCTGCTTTCTAGGCTATATTTAGATGGGTGAAAGGCTGCTCTGATTTGAAAATCACCGTTGTCTTCCCAGACTTGGTCTGCTATTCCAAAGGAGTCTTTCCTTCTTTTCTCCTTGGGCTTTTCTGCCACACACATTTGGTAGAAACATACACAAAGAGAAACAGAAGAGTTCTTTTCTTTTCTTATTGAAAAACATTTTGCAGGTGAGAGGATGTCTGCAGCAAGCCTGGCTGCTCTGCAGGGAACTTTTGGAATGATCGGGGTGTTGAAGAAGCTACAACTGCTCATACTGCCGTAATTAAACAGTGCTTGCTCTGAGCTCATTACACTTTTCTGCCCTGTTTGCAAAAAAAAAGTTCTTATGGTTGCTCTGTGGAAAGCTCTAGCTTCAGTTTATACTGGATACCTGTAAGTTCCAGTGCTGATGTTCGGTGACCTGGCTGGGGCTGGGAGGAACAAGCACAGAGATAGGGAGTACTGTTCATGTATTCTTTCTGGTCAGTAGTTTTCCCTGGTTTGGTTTGGGTGCAGGCATACATTGACTATGTGGGGTGAGAAGTGTGGATGTAGGCTGGAGAGGTGAAGTGTCAGAGAAAAATTGTTTTATAAAGTTTTTAACCTACAACTGGAAAGGGCCTATGAGATCATTCCAGCCTCTGGCCCTCTATATACATCATATACTATAGATTTTTACAGTCTTATCCTTGAATTGAATCAAACCACCCCAGTGCATTTAACACATTTGTTCCCATTTTGATTTGAAAATGAGGCTTTTACTAAAATAATTAGAGGTGGTGTATCTAGTGAGATACCTTTACAAGTTCTTCATTAAAAAGGGAAGCCTTATTTTTTAAATTGGAAGTTTTATATGTAAGGGATCATAGCCACCAATAGGTGTTTAGAGGGAGTGGTTCTTGTGCAAACTGGCGTGTGGCAAAGGATGTTACCAGCACCGTGTGGGGAAAGATGAGCAGAGAGGGGGTCTCAACCCTGATCTGCCTACGTTTACTTTCTGCACAAGTATTAGAGCGATGGCCCAGCATGGCAGGAGGGGGAGGGTGCCTGTGGGGCTCAGTGCTGCAGATGCTTTGTAACATTTCAGCTCTTTGTTCTGTCTGAATAGAGCAAATAAGGCAGTCAGGCTAATTTGAAAAGATGCTCGATTAGGCATGGAGTGTTTAATATTCTCCCTCGGTCCCTAGCTGCTGTAGAACCTCCATTTTGACTTCCCAGGGCTCCAAATGGAGCCTGCTGCTTCCCCTTTGCAGAAATCCTGGGCTAAGGATGATATTTGGTGACAGAGAGGCTGAAGCAGTAAAGGTACACAAGCAGGTTCTCTGGTGAATCCTCCTGCAAAGTGCTCGTGCCCCCAGGACAGCCTGTGAGCTGCAGCAGGATGTGTCCATGGGTAGTGGGCAACCAGGGAGTGCACAAGGACTGTCAGCACCTGGCATCAAGCAAGCCAGAGGCAATGGTTTGTCAATTAATGTGCCAATTAATTGTGGTGAGGCCTTGGTGTGTTACCCATTCCATTGAAGTGGCCTTGCTGAATAAACAAGGATTATCACTCAGGATTTTCAGCAACCTCTGCAGTTTTGCAGCTGGTGAGTAGTTTGCTTAATTTGGAGCCCGTTGGGGTTGGGGATTCAAAAAGCCAGTCTGGTCACCTCCTCTGGTAATCAGTCAGCTCTGCTTCCAGCTGCGTTAGCTGTCGGTCCTCCTGCACTGTCCATCCCCAGCATAGCTGCAGCGCCTTGCACAGCTTCTGGTGCTTCAGCCTTCTGTGCTTCTCTGTAAACAGCAATAACCATTGCTTTACAGGAGGGCTATGCAGCGTTTAATGTTTGCTTTGAGATCTGCAGAAGTACCTAGAAGCCTCCCTCTACCTAGTCATAAATGCTTATGATAAGTGCACTAGTGAATATGTAAGAGTCTGGTTTTGTAAGACCTGGAAAGCTTGCTGTTCTGCACAGCAAGCATCCTTCCTCAGCTGTTCTTTTTATTTCTTTTATAAAATTTTGTTAAAGTACATCATATTTCACGTTTAAGTACATCATACTGAGCGGAGTAGAGGTAGAGGAGGAAAAACTGAATTTTGAAGTAGATTTATTTTTCCTGATAATTGAGAAATAAAATTTCTGACATGCTTAAGATTAGACCTTTCAAATGTGACAGATGTTACCACTAGTGAAGCAAATAGTTTCCAATAAGGGAAATATATATGTTATTGCATATGACCTAGTGGCCGAGTACATAGTGGAAGATGTTTTTACTATCTTTTTTTATTGATAGATCAGAGCTTTGATCAGTTCTGGAAATTTCGCTGTAGTCTGTTCTATCCATAGCATTTTACTCTGCTGTTGCGTTGCTTGCAGCATTGCTGATATTTCCTGTTGAAAATAACTCAATTATTGCCCCAAATGTAGCTTGTTTGTTATGTTTTGGTTTTTAAAAATTAAATATAAATATATGTACTACATCACCCAAGATGGTCCTTGTGAATAGCGCCCATCAAAAGCTCTCAGGGGAATATAGATGGTATCTTCCATTAGCTATTCAGTGTATTGAAAAATGCAGCCTTCTGAAATGGGTAGTGGTGCACATGCACCCACAAACAGGCTTGCACACCAAGGAGGATTTTGGGTCTTTATTTTAAATAGTGATATATGCAAACATTGGCAGTTCCATTTATTTCTCTTTTGTAAGTAAAGCCTATCTAATCATTTTGTGCAAATTTAATAATTATGTGTAATGACTGAATTAGGACTATAATTTAAGGAAAAGACTCAGTTCCTCACAATGTTTGTCTTATCATTTAATTGAAAAGTAACTTCTTTCCTCCCCCTTACATAGACTAAATGAGTCCTATGTACTATCTCAGCCTCTTTGAAGTTAAGTGTCCTGTAGACATGGCAATTGTTAATATTTGTAAGGGATGTGGGAGTGAGTTAGATGAGGTTAGGAGGTGCTGCTCTTTTGTACGCAGGCAGTCATGATGAAAGCTGCATTTTCAGAGTGTAGGAGTATCTGGAGCTTTACTTATTGATGACCTTTGAAAATTGTATAGATTTCTGGATTTGGGCACTCAGGCTTTAAAAATATTTGTACTATGCCTGTAATGTTACTTTGTAATACCCTTTCTATAAAATGCAAATACAGTAATTGCATTGACCTAACTGGCAGGTGCTCTGATCTTCTTGATTAGAACTGCAAAGAATTTTTGTTGATATATTGCTTATTGAAAGGGCTGGGCTTTTACTCAACACTTGTACTACATGTATTATGAAAAAGTATTAGAGATTCATCTACCTTTTTTTCTTCTTGTTAAGGTCATAATGAAATGCTAATTATAGAGGAGAGACCTGAAAAATCGTTTCTTACCTTCATGCTGAGTCCTGCTCTGGGTGCTGGCCTGGGCACCCAGACCCAGGTGGAGCCACCTCATGAGGGAACCTCTGCTCAGCCCTGGAGAGAGCTGTAGCTGCTTGAATGGACGTGAATATTGTTTCTTTTAGGCAGACCATAAGTGCTTGAGTCTGAAAAGCGCTGTTCTTTCTGAGGGAGATTTTTCTTCATTTTATTGCCCTTTCTTGTGTTGTGCTCAGATATCCTGCTGTCTTCATTACATGCTCCACATTTCCCTATACCACAGGTTCTGACAACTCTTCCTACTATGCAGCCTAGAGTTGTCCTTTGAACATCACCCCATGATTTATCTCTCTTTGCTGCCACACTACTTTGTCTCCATTGTTAACTTTCACACACTACTCTCATCCTATAAAATCAGACCTTCCATCTGGCTTATTATTCCAGGCAGTGAAGTCAGCAAAACCTGAAACAAAACAACAAAATGCGGCACTGTCTTCCCAGAGGGAAGTGATGACGTGCATGTTCACGCTGCTGCACAAGCTTTTTGGCCTTTCAGAAGAGGCTCCAAAGAAACTTGTCATTTCTTAGCAGTTCTGGCTCATGTTGTATGTTAGCCAGGGGCAGGGTTTCTCTGAAGTTTCTAACTTTGGCTGGAGGCCTTGTCCCCGATGGCCGGTATGCTCATTACTGGAAGCCATTTGGTCCAGTTGGTCCAGCTGCACTGCTCATAGCTCACCTTGTACAGCTCAGTTTGACAATGTTCATTAGAGCCTTACAGACCTAAGAAAGACCTATTGGGAGGAAATGGGACTGGAAGCACTATAATGGCCCACAGTAGAGTTATTAGTTGTCTCCCAACTTCAGCTGTTTGGGGCACTGTAAAGACTTTGGTGACTTAGGGATAGGCTGTCTGACAATACATCAGTCACTGTATTTTCTCCAGCAGTATGGTTAAGGACTGGCCTTCTGTGCCCACTGCTCCCATGAACCTCTGTTTTCTAGATACAGCTGAGTCACAGAATCATAACTGATCGCTTTTGTATTTTTTTGCAGTATTATTTAGGCAGGAAAAGCAAACCAGGGAGAGGTTAAATATTTTTTCTGTCATCATATGTGTCTTTAGACAAGCATGAATAAAAAATCACTTTTCTTAGTATCCAGTCCTGGACTTTAGAGGACGGCCATGGTTGTACAAACATTCTTTGAGACAGTAGCGTGCTCTATTGAGCACATTGCATGACTCTCTTCTTTTAAAGAATCTCTGAATTTTTTAAACTGATCTCAACTCTTCACTAATTTCAGCAAGCTTTGGCTCACTGACAGACACTGCTGAGATTAGAATGCAGGTGAAAAAGGTGATTGTGAGGTGGGAAAAATGGAGAGAGGCAGAGGGCGGGAGGAGGACCCTGTTTGGCCACAGACTTTGTAAAGAAGTGTGAGGTGCAGGGGGAATGATACATAATGAACGACCAAAAGGTTCAGTTGCAAATCTTCTTCCTATAGATAGGTGGATAATGGGAAGGAGACTGCTGAGGGAGGAGGAAGAAAAACCTGCTAAGCTTGGCAGTCATGACTGAACGAGCTGGTGTTTAGTTAGCAGCTCCCTGTGGGTGGAGATATAGGGAAGCACCGTGGGGCAGTTGGTGTCCTTGCATTGGTTTACCTGGTGCTGCTCCTGCCTCCTGGTGAAAGGCAGGCTGTACCTGGGTTTACTTTTAGGACCAGGCCAAATGGGATGTCACTGACACCACAATTATGACCATCTATTAAAGCAGGTACAAAAAAGCAAGAACTGGGTATATGTTTCATCACACATTTTGTCCTTAAACAAATACTCCCCATCTCTAGTAAGGAGCTGAGGCATTCCCAAGTCTTAGTGTGATACTATGCTAACAGGCACAGCTCAGTATGCAAAAGCGAACTCACAGGCTTAACACAGGGCAAAAATATATCCAACAATAAAAAAGTCCAGTCACCTGGAGTGGAAGAAAAGCCTGGATATCAGTAGGAGTTCTGAAGTTGCTGGTTAAGGCCTGGCGTCCTGGGATGGGTCTGTTCTGCTTCACCTGCCACAGTGACCCACAACACAGTGTATTTGTTCTGACTGGCAGCACCATGTAATTGCATTTGTGTTCAGTGACTATCAGTGTTTCCAATGTGTTTTTCTGAAAGGTCATCTCATGCCAGAAGAGACTTAATGCCATGTCCGTCTCAGATCTGTTGATTCTGTCTTGATGCTTAGCCTTTCAATGGGAGAAACTAGAAAGCCAGTCCGACCACTTCATCCCTTAAATAACAATGTGATTCAACCTCACAGTACTGTTAACTTCTGATTACTAGTTATTTTTGAGCTTCTGTCTTTGAGATGGACATTCCATATATTTTAATGGGGAGGCTGGTTCACACAGAAATGTGCTTGCATTGATTCTTATTCCGTATTAATAAAAAAAAATTAAATCAACTAAACCAACCAACAAACCAAAAATCCCCAACAAAACCTCACTAGTCCTGTCAATTGTTTCTTAGTGTTACATTCAGGCTTCCCCTGGTTCCTTCTGTCCAGTATTATGGGACTTCCATGCCTGTGTCATGCCTGGTAGTTCCCAAGTTTCCCTCCTTCCTCTGTTGCACTGTTTCTATTAGTGGTCTCCCATAGCAATTCACTGAATACACTAAAAGTTAGTTTGCTGGGGGGTGTTTTGTGTAGACCTAAAATGGCTCTGCACAGCTGGGAGAATCTGCAACATCCCGTGAAGGCAATGAAAAAGCTGGTATTAGTTAGACACACTGAAAGAAGTCTCTTTAAAAAATATTAGGGAGTAGAGTAGAGAGATGTGGGAAACAGATGATTCATGGGTAATGGAAGATAATCTAATCCCCTGTTGGTTTAGGCTATCTTCCTTTGGAGGGATGGTCACTTTTTCAATGAGATGCAAGTTTGGAGGTGAGAGGAAGCTGCAGCAAGGCTGCTTTCTTCAAAGTACTCTGGAGAGATCATTTTAATTGTCCAGGCTACTTCTAGAGCAGTCTAAAATGGAGTCACTGGGGAGGATTTCAGTTAGTAAGAGAAAAAAAAAAAGTACATAACTGTGATTAATTCTCTCTTTTTTACCTCCTTTTGCCTTCTTTTTCTGCCAACATCCATTTGCATGTTCAAAAAAAAAAAAAAAAAGGGAAGAACTGCTGGAAGCTACTGAAAAATAAGGTGGACAAGTTCACACTGCATAGTGCGTGTTTGCCCCTCACAATCTTCCCCTATTTCCCTACACGTTTAGCAGGGAGATGGAGTTCAACAAGACCAAGTCCAAAGTCCTACATGTGGGTTGCGATCGCAAGCACCAATACAGGCTGGGTAAAACATGGATTGAGAGCAGCCCTGAGGAAAAAAATTATGGGGTGTTGGTTGATGAGAATCTCAACATGACCCAGCCAAGTGCACTTACAGCCCAGAGAGCCAATTGTATCCTGGATTGCATTAAAAGAAGCCTGGCCAACAGATCTAGAGAGGTGATTCTGCCCTCCACTCCCCTGTAGTGAGACCCCCGCTGGAGAACTGTATCCAGCTCTGGGGTCCCCAGCACAGGAGGAACATGGACCTGTTAGAGTCCAGAGGAGGGCCACCGAGATCATCAGAGGGATGGAGCACCTCTCCTATGAGGAAATGCTGAGAGAGTTGGGATTGTTCACCTGGAGAATAGAAGGTTCTAGAAAGACTTTATTGTGACCTTCAAGTACCTGAAGGGAGCCTACCAGGGATCTGGAGAGGGACTTTTTATGGGGGTGGGTAGTGATAAGACAAGAGGGAATGGCTTTACACTGAAAGATGGTGGGTTTAGAACTGGAAGAAATCTTTGCTGTGAGGATGGTGAGGCACTGGAACAGGTTGCCCAGAGAAGTTGTGGATGCCCCAACCCTGGAGGTGTTCAAGACTGGGTTAGATGGGGCTCTGAGCAATCCAGTCTAGTCAAAGGTGTCCCTGCCCATGGCAGGGGATTGAAACTAGATGATTTTTGAGGTCCCTTCTGACCCAAACCATTCTATGATTAAAACTAGGAGGTATTTCTGTCACCAACCCTACTGAAGTGTGAGCCTAAAACAGCTGCTCAGATCACCCTAATTTGAAGGGATCTTACAAGATGCAGAATCAGGTAGGGGCTGCAAAAAGTAAGTTGTATTTCAAATTGGTACCTAAAACATCTATTTTTCTTTGTGACTCTGTGGAAAGACCTGTTTGTGAACACATCCAAAACCATTCTTAAAATAACAGAAATTTTAGTGAACTGGCAAGGGGGCTTTTTATTTATTTAAAATAGAAAAAAAAAAGAAAGGGATAAATAATGAGATTGATGGGAATAAGGTGTGTTTTTACTTAAATCTGTGCTTGTAAGGAGGCCCGAGAATACAGACTGGCATGCTGAGGATCTGAATTTATGCCTCAATAAAGCCCCAGAAGGAATTTCAGTGATATCTCACTGTTGGACTAGAGGCTTTTCAAATTCAAATGGGATGAATGCACTTGGAGAAGTGAAGTGTTTGGAATAGCAACTTCAAGTGGGAAAAGGCACAAGCAAGCTGTCATGCTCAGGCATGTGCTCATATGCTTTCCCCCAACTCCCTCACCAATTCTTGGGCTCTTGTATGACCTGGTATATTACTGTACCTTGATTCTCATGGATGCCTACTCTGGAGTCAATTTAGGATTCTGTCAATCTGCTAATGTATCTGTACCCCAGCCTCATCCCTTCCTTGTTTTCCAGTTGTGTACCTACACTTAGATCTCAGATTTCTAACACACTTTCTAGTACTTCTGCTTCTCTAGATGAGCTAGCCTGGGCAAATTACTTGAGAAGTATTTTCTCTCCTGACCTGACTGATGTCACTGCACTCATTTTGTTTCTGTCCTGTGTCACATTTCCCATATAATCAGTGTAATTTCTGCATTTGGATCTTGAGCTTAATGTCTCTGGAGAGAGATTTTCCAGTCTTGCAGTGTGTTCCATGTGGTGCCAGTTTACGGTGGCAGAAATTGGTACTGAAGGATAGTTAGTGTTGGCAGGCAACAGGTACCTCAAGCATCATAATGCTATCCTGTGACATGTGGAGCACCCCTGCCCTCAGCATCCTTTCCTGGTTTTCAAGCGTGCTGGCAACACATCTAAATGCTGTGAACCACAGAGCACAGACTGATTTTGAAAATTTGTTTGTTTGGTTATATTTTTTGTTTCAGGAGTACTTCAGTTTGCAGTGTGAAGGAGGGCAGGAGAAGAGCAGGGGGATTCCGGTAGGGCTGGGCTTCATAGAGAGAAGTTGGCCACCTGCTTTGAATGGCAGCTTCTAATGGAAACTTGTGACCTGTGTCACTGAGGTCTAAGAAAACAAAATGTTGTACACTTGTTTGTAATTGCAAATCCTCAGATGACCAGGTAAGTGCTTATGGAAAGAATTGTACACCTTGGATATCTGACATAGTAGTCTGGTCTGCGTGTAGCTGTCTTGCATACCTTCTTGGGATACAGTTAAGGCATTCTCAAGAAAAACCTCCCTTGATTTGGGATGCTATTGAATATGAGGCAGGGGTGCATCATAGGAGATATTTCTCATGTAAGCAATATTTCTGTCATTTTTCTTTGAATTGCTGTGATAAGACTTGATGAGCCTTCTGAGCATTTCTCTTCTGTGTTGTGTTGTGTCTCAAGCTTTCCACCTGGAAGCACTAGTCAAGGGCCCACAGAGTTCACTAATTCTGTGTATCAGGTTTTATTGGTAAAATTGCTCCAGAATCAGGCAAAGGGGGTTAATGGAAGAGAAATACAGTGTGTGCTACAATGTGGAAAGGAATGACACCCTGCACAAGTCTGAGTTGAAAACAGAAGGAGAATAGAACTGTTTGTTTGCCTATCAGGAGCTACTAGAATTGCTCCAGGAAAACAGGTCTGCTGAGTCTGTTTGGCTACACCATGGACCTTTCCACATGGTATATTGTTCAACAAAAAGGAACCTCCTTCTTTGGCCTGTCCTATTTCAGGGAAGCAAGGAGATACCATCTGATGCTGTATGAGAGCAAGTGTTAATTGATAACCTGAAATGAGAAATCTAAATCTTAAATTTAAAAATATCTCTTCTTGGGCTAGGATTTCCCATTTTGCTCATGACTGGTGATCAGTCTATTGGCATGAACAGTCTCATGGCTCAGAAACTTCACAGCGTATTTTCTAATACCTATTTCAAAACCAGTTTTTTAACCAGGGCTGCTCTTTCAACAACACTGGGATGTTTCACTGAGCAGCACAAGGTGCTTGGTTCTGATATGCATCCCAATCTCTGCCTTGCTATCCTGGCATAGGAAAAAATATGTAGTTGAAAAAGCTAATTGGTGCTCTTTTAATGAACTGTAACTTTCTAATTAAGTCCTTGCTTGAAGTGTTGTTGATGCATACTGCATTTATGGAATCTGCTGGATTTATGTCCCTTGCTGCTTGTCCGCAACACCCGATCAGATGACTCAAAGGCAACAGTGCTCCTTCTGACTTAGGCAGCAAAAGCTTGAGCAGCCAAACATGTCATAATATCCCTTGTGTGCCAAGGATTTTTTCCTCAGCTCTGTATTCTGGCACTATCCCTAGACTCCCTTCCAGCTGAGGAGGAGTTTACCAGCTCTTCTACTCACAGTCCAGTAGGCACAGGATGCACATGCTGACATGGAGGGTTAGGCAGGAGGAGAGCCTGGTTTCCAGCATGATGTGTGCTGGAATTTGACATGTTGATATGTCAGGGAAGCAACAAGATTTTGCACAGAAGGAATGGGAAGAGGAAAGACGCTGCTTCGTGCAGGGCTGCGTGATTTGCAGGAGGAAATAACTACATGAAATTGCAGCAACCTTGATATTTTTTTGTGGGGGTGGTATTACTGGTGACATCAGTGAAGGGGTTAATTGCTTGCTGTGTCTGTCAGCTGGGGAGGGGCAAGGGGTGAGAAGGAGAAAACTTCAGTTCTGTGAAAGTGGCTTTCTGCTTTGAGGCAGCAACAGTGATATTTCATGTCTTGTTTGGTGTCTCCCACTTTTAAATGTCAGTCTCCGCAGCCAGCCTTATCTCCTGTAGCACATTTCAATTAGGTATTCCAAATCGTGCTCTGTTCTTCCAGGACAAATATGCCAGAGGTGATATTTACTGTTGCAGCAGCATTTTAAATACTCCCTGCCTTTTTTTTTTTTTTTTTTTAGTTTTTTTTTTTTTTTTTTTTTTTTTTTTTTTTGTTTTTTTTTTTTTTTTTTTTTTTTTTTTTTTTTTTTTTTTTTTTT
>VZTX01027324.1:233384-313479 GCA_013400915.1 Pardalotus punctatus
TTTTTTTTTTTTTGTTTTAGTTTTTTTTTTTGTTTTTGTTTTTTTTTGTTTGGTTTTTTTTTGTTTGTTTTTTTGTTATATATATATATATATTTGTTTTTAAAACCACATGAATGGCAATTGCTCCCTTATAATAAGAATTGCATTATTAATAGTATTTAATAGTAACCATAGAGAAAACAATTCTATGGCCAGTGCTGACAGATAAGTGATTATAATGAAGAGGTTTTCTTTTCCTATGCTTTAGTTCAGCTTTAAAAGTTATTAATGCTGCAGTGATCATGCATTGGTGGAGTTTGCAGTCCTGAGGGGTATGGGTCAGGTAAGGAGTAGAATTATGCCCCTGAACTTCAGGAAGGCAAGCTTCTAGCTCTTCAGGGAGATAGTCAGTGACATCCCTTGGGCGACTGCTCTCAGAGGAGGGAGTGGAACAGAACTGGTAGATCTTTAAGAAAGTCTTCCATAAAGTACATGAGCTAGCAATTCCCAGGAGCACAAAATCAGGCAAGAAAGGCACAAGACCCCCAAGGCTGAGTAGGGAACTGCTGGTCAAACTAAAGGGAAAGAAGCAAATGCACAGACAGTGGAGACAAGGACAGGTAAACTGGGAAGAAATGAAGTTCAGTTGTGTAGGGAAGGGCTGAGGAAGGCCAAGGCTGATCTGGAACTGAACCTGGCGAGGAACACAAAGAATAACAAGGAGGGCTTCTATCCATAATTTAACCAGAAATGGTGGGTGGACTGTGCAGTTGATAACGTTTGAACAATCGTATCTGGAAGGCAGAGGTCAATCGTTCAGAGTCCTGGTGGATGTCAGTGATGAGTGGTGTCCCTCAGGGATCTGTATTGGGGCCAGTGTTACTTTGCCCATAGGCAAGGGGAGGCACCCTCATCAGGTTTGGAGATTACACCAAACTGACTGGTGTGATTGCCACACCATGAAGGACATGATATCATCCAGAGGGACCTGGACAAGCTTGAGAAATGGGCCCAATACAGATCTCATGGGAATCTCATGAGTTTTAACAAGACCAAGTGCAAGGTGCTGTACCCAGGTTGGGGCAACCCCTGGTATCAACACAGGCTGGAGATGAACAGATCAGAGCAGCCCTGCAGAGAAGGACTTGGGGCTGCTGGTGGATGAGAGGCTGCACATGATGCAGCAGTGTGCCCCTGGAGCCCAGAGAGCCAGCTGTATCCTGGGCTGAATCCAAAGCAATGTGGGCAGCAGGGCAAGGGAGGGCATTCTGCCCCTCTACTCCCTTCTGGTGAAACTCCATCTGGAGAATTACATCCAGCTCTGGGGTATCTGGCACAGGAGGGGTGTGGACCTATTAGAGAGAGTCCAGTGAAGGGCCACTAAGATCATCAGAGGGATGAAACACCTCTCCAGTGAGGAAAGGCTGAAAGAGTTGGGGTTGTTCATCCTGGAGAAGGCTTCTGCGAAGACCTTATTGTGGCCTTTGAGTACCTGAAGGGAGCCTACAAGAAAGACGGGGAAGGACTTACTGGAAGGGCAGGTAGTGACAAGGCAAGGGGTGGCAGTTTAAAACTGTGAGAAGGTAGGTTGAGGTTGGATATTAGAAAGAAAGGGTGAGGGTGGTGAGGCACTGGAACAGGTTGCCCAGAGAAGCTATGGATGCCCCATCTGTGGGGATGTTCAAGGCCAGGTAGGATGGGGCTCTGAGCAGCCTGGTCTAGTCAAAAGTGTCCCTGCCCATGGCAGGGGATTGAAACTAGATGATATTTAAAACCCCTTCCAACCTAAGCCATTTTATCATTCTATGGTTCTCTGGTCTCTTCACTCAAGCACTTCATTACACTGCCATGAAAAACCAAGGTAAACGTCAGTATATGTTTCCAGTTTTATGCAGAGGCTGCTTTGTAATGGAGTTAAAGAGAAATGGGGGTACTGAATTTTTTGGCACCTAGGAGCCAGGGTGTGAAGGTGCAGGAAGGTGATGGTGAGTTTGGGCAGTTAATTACCAAGAAAAAGATATGCAAAACCAAGATGCTCTCCCACGTATTGTCATTCTAGGTTTTAAATTTTTTATTGTCTGGCTGGCATTGTCAGTTTCCTCCATAGATAATCTATTGTAAATGCTGCAGACAACTAGGTAGGAAGCAAGATTGTCATTCCATTAAATTTGTTTGAAATTTCAAAAACGATCCTATTTACCATTGTTGCAAAGGAGAAGTAAGAGACAAGCAGACATGCTTACCTGAAGTAGTGAGAGATAGACATAAGCTGTACACCTCAAAAAAGCAAATTACATTGTAATCCATCTCATACAGAGCCTTGAAATCTTTCATCGTTTAGGGTAGGGATTTGGCCTCAGTCCTCACTGTACTGAATGAGCATCCTAAATTTTTGATTTCAGATTTTATGACGAGATTTGATGTTGCATTTAACAGAACCTGAAGTTTAGTTAGTTTATGACAGCCGTGTAACTGCCAAATCCTCTGCAGAGGAGGAAGGTGAAGATTTATGGTCAAACCTACAAGGCGTAACTTTGGGCAACAGTCTGTATGAAACACTATCTTAATTTTTCTCTCTGGTTAAGAAGCTATTAAATAACTAATTTCACCTGGGCAAGTCTGTGAGAGTTCTACCCTAGAGCGCAGCTACCGAGCATTAATAGCATTATGCTTGTAATACTTGCCACGAAGTTTTTTGTGATACAAGAACTTGGCTGACGAGATACATCCTTGGTACCCGTGCTGTGCATCTGCTAAAATCAAGTTCTCATTTCAAAGCATGAAAATCATAGAGCTTCCTCATGGAAAATAGTAGAACCTGCCAAGTTGTGTTTTTGTAACTTGGCAAATTGAGAAATGACTGAGAGTGGCTTCTCATAGTGAGGGATGGGGCAACCATAGTCCTGGAGAGCTGGTAATTCCTTTGCCTTCCTGAGCTGCTGTTTGGGCTTTAGAGGAAAGTGGTGAGCTCTTGATTTACAGCATGCTAATGCCAGGCTACAGGGTGTGAACAGAAACTGATGTATCGTAATAGCAGCTCAATGTGTTAGAGCTGAGAGTTTGGCAACTCTCAGACACTCTAGTTAGGTCCAACTTAGGCAAGAAGGAGAGGGAGAAAACAGGGCAGAGCTGTGGTGGTACTCTCTCTAAATACAAAAGATGCACGTTTGTGCCACTTAGATTGTCTTTTCACCATCCTGATCAAATGTGGATAACATCTTCAATGCCTTATTAAGTGCATATTTTTAATCAGGTGTCCATGATATAGGTTTTCCAAAGACTGTTTTATAATTTTTAAAGAGATATTAAACAGTTATTTAATTTAAATGCATATCCTGCATTGGTGACTCATGTAGTTATTTTGAAAAATCACATAATGAGTAAGGCTGGAATGGATGGCAGTGGGGCCATCTGGTCCAACCTCTCTGCTCAAGCAGAGTCATCCTAGAGAACATGGCACAGGATTGTGTCCAGAGAATTCTTGAGTATCTCCTGTGGCAGAGACTCCACACCCTCTCAGGGCAACCTGTTCCAGTGCATGGTCACCTACACGTGGAATTTCTGGTGCATCAGTTTCTGGTTGTTGCCTCTTGTTCTATTGTTTGGCACCACTGGAAAAGAGCCTGGATCCCTCCTCTTGGCACCCTCCCTTCAGATACTTGTGTACATTGGCGAGGTCCCCTCTCAGTTGTCTCTTCTCCAGACTGGACAGGCACAGCTCCCTCAGCCTTTCCTTGTGAGAGAGATGTTCCAGTCCTTTAATCATCTTTGTAGCCCTCCACTGGACCCGCTCCAAGAGCTCCATGTCTCTCTTGTACTGAGGAGCCCAGAACTGGACACAGCACTGCAGATGTGGCCTCACCAGGGCTGAGTAGAGAGGAAGGGTCACCTCTCGTGACTTGCTGGCAGTGCTCTAAATTAATCTGCTCTGGTTCTCTAGATCTTATGTCCTGCTCTCTTCAGGTTAAATAGCATTTACCTCTTCATCATATCCACTGAAGCCTTAAAGAAATAGTTTTTGTTCATATTTGAAAAAGAGATTTGAGAAGAACTGCATGGGTAAGGGCTGCATGATCTAAATTCTGCTACTGCTGCCCTGAGATTAATCTTTATGCTTTAGGTTTTTGCCTTTGTAAAATGGAAGTTAGTGGTGTTCCTTTCTTTTGTAAAATGCCATGAGGCCTTTGAATGCGGAATAGTGCAGACAGTTTTGTTTCCATGGACATGTCTATTTCTTGCAAAAAGCATATAAGCTTTTTGTGCAAAGCACATAAACTGGTTGTGCAGAGTACCTCAGTCTCTGCTCTCGCTGTTAATTCAGGTCTGCTTCATAATCTAGCAGCCCCTGCATTTTCCAGCTAGTTGTAGGCTGGGTTTTCAAACAAGCAGTGGTGATAAAACCTGCTTTTTTTTTTTCAGTCTCTTTGTTCACATGTCAGTCCTAGTTTGTAAAACACAGAGTTTGGAGGGAAGAAAAAGGTAATTACACTTCATATCTGCCATTTCTCCTGACACAGAGCTGTACTTGCTAAACTCCACTGAAGGTGGATCAGTTTTTTGCACAGTGTTTCAAATTTATGTATGAATTTCTTTTCTGGTTTCCGGATGGAAATCTTTTGAACTCATAGAAGGTGCTGTTTTTAGTCTTTCTCTCGTCTTTCTGAAGACACTGGTCATGCCCAGTCTATGATGCTGAGTAGACTCCTGGCACAGTATGTCGGCAGGTTTCCAATAAAATTCTAGCATGCTGTGCGGTATGATTGTTGAACTCTCTAGCCTTAACCTGCACCTTTTGCAGCATTACAAGAGCAAATGCCACAGCATTAATTAGCAAACCCAAATCCCAACCATTTGCTATGAAGAAAAATAAAGCTGTCTCTGTCAGGACCTTGGTAGACATAGGGAATGGTTCAGGTGCTGCCACCGGCCTCTGGGATTATTATAGGGAAACTACTTTCCCCTTCCAGGCTTCAAAAATAATACTTTGAATACTGTCTATTAGTGAGATGATTAATCAGAGTTTGTGATTAGGCATTAAAATAGCTTGAGATTGGATAAAATGTGCAATGTGTTCGTTCTTAAATTTGTTAAATAGAAGTCCTCCACAGCTTTTTGTAAAAGAAGAAATGGAATATTCAGTTCCCTGCACCAACTAAAATTTTCAGTAAAGCTTATGTAACTTTTAAAATTGGTGTTGTTTCAAGGGAACTTGGATTTTTCTCCCCTCATATTCCCCAGTGTTGAACAACTGACCTGCAGGACCTTTCATAGCATTTCTGCAATAGTGGGCAAGGTTTCAGCTGAGGGGACATAACAGAAAGTGTGTGACTAGGTTATGAAGTAGAAAATAAAAGCATAAGGGAGGCACTCTGTGTTAAAACAAGCATTTCCAGTGGTTAGCTTGGTTTTGGGCTAATCTCTGAGGGTTGTGTCCAGTGCAAGGCATTGCAAACTGTTTGAGAGGGATGCAAAGGCTGTCTGTGCGGAGAGGAGTGGAAGGACCATGACTGTGACAACTGGGGAGTGTGAGTACCATGGAGTTAGAAACATGTGCCAAGCAGAGCTATTAGGATCCCCTGTTATAATTTTTATTGCCTCTGTTCCTTGTCTTTTTTCAATTAATTCCTAATGTCTTGAGAAATAGAGCTCCTAGAACCTTCTCAGAGAAACTGCTCATTGTTTTCACCAAGTTAACATTACCCCCTGTTCAAGTGCAAACCCCCAAATGAACCAAAGAGAGGGACAAGACTCAGAGATGGTGCTGAATGATCCATCAGTCTCTTTCAGCATGTCCAAAGCTCACACCTAACAGCTGTTTAAGTTTAATATGGAGCAAAGCAGTAGTAACATAAATAGGAAGATTTTCAGGAACTTGAGCAAGTGACATTTAAGAGTTCAGAGAGACTTGTTTGGCAAGGGAAAAAATGTAAAAAAAATCACTATTGAGCCAAGATTTTTTTTTTTGTTGAAAAACCTACAAAACCAAATTTTCATAGGAAATGTGAATTAATTCCTTCACAAGTCCATATATTTTGACTAACAATGTAGTTTCTGCAGTGTAGGCATGGCATGATAATGCTTCTAGAACAGCAGCTATTCAGTGGCTTCCTGTCTCAGTGCTGTCTTACTGGCAGCCAGGCTTCATCCATCTCTCTGATGGGCCATGGCCAGTGACTCCCAGTCTGCCCTGCCTCTCTAGCGTGGACAATATTCTGTGATGTATCATGAAATACACATTTTGGAAGTCCGTTGTTAAGACTGAATTTTAAGGGTCTGATTTCCAGTGATTTTCTCTGGTTACAATTGGTAATATAAATATTATAATTTTTGCCAAAAAGACATTTTCTGAAGCTTAAAAATTCTGTTTTCTGACAGTGTGTATGTGTACCATGAATATATTCCAAATCCACATAACTTCAGCTGCTCTTATGTATTCTCAAACTCCATCTACTATCTCTGCAAGATAATTGGCCACTGAGTGAATGTGAAGCTATGAAAATTGCTTTTCAGGAATGCTTAGGGATATTAATCTGAAGAGATGTGATTATACAGGACTTGCTGACTATGGACTTTGGTCCATAGTGCTGTCTGACACTACTTTATTTGGGCATAGATTACTGATGGGCCAAGTTCATAGAGATTCAATCCATGCAGGGAGACAGGAGTGAGTGGTTGGTTTCTGCAAATTATGAAGGGGATATAAAAAACCTAAACAAACAAACAACCCCCCCAAAGTACCACTGCCACAAAAGTTAACAAAAAAACCCAACAATGACAAAACAAAAATCAGACCGACCGACAAACAAATGTGCCCATAAAACTCCTGAAACAAACAGAAAAACCCAACAACCCAAAACTCCCAAACTAACCCAATCTCAAAACCAGTCGCTGCCCCCCAAACCCTCTGTCCTCTGAAAGTCCCAAACCAAACCTAAAAGTCACTCACCTTTGGCTATATAGGGCCCTGATGAATCAGTGCCTTTGATATATGCTGGCCTATAATTCTTATGAGATTATGATTTTTTTTGGAATGAGCTAGTTAGTCAATTGGGAAATTACTAGGTAACTTTGGTTCATATTTTACTTCTGAATAAGTATTGATGTAGTAGGAAAAGCTGTAAAGATAAAGGCAAGGCTCTTGCAGAGAAAGGGAGAGAGATCTCAATGGGGAATGGTCGAGCTGAGCTCAAGATCAAGCAGAAAAGGTTAGTGGTAGTTCAGACCCACCCAGTGCAGCAAAAATGCCAAATATATTAACTTCTGTGCTACTTGTTTTCTGTCTGTATTCTCACTTTGCATAGTAATTAACTAGGAGAGCCTTCTCTGTAAGCCTGGAAGTAACTGGGAGCCAAAACATGTGCACTGCTGTGACCTGACATTCTCATTTGTCATATGGAGGAATACAGAATAAATGCCAGTAGCAAAGGTAATGTTCATGAAGGAAAAATGTCGGTTTTCAATTTGGTGTGAAGACCATCAGGTGTGACACTTCTCAGACTGCTATCAAAATTAGTTTATTAGCAATGCTGCTGCAATTGACATGTAAAAGGGCAGCTGAAGATGGTTGTTCTTTCTCTAGTCACCTTTGATAACTCTGTTGACAGTTGTCCTTTCTTACTTAGTACTTCTGCATGTGCTTTAGAGGGTTAATGTATATTTTCTAAAAATGTGTAAACACAATTTAAAAGTACATGCTGTGACTGCAGCAGTTTCTGTTATCTGCTGAAGTGCCTGGCTTTATTTTATGTGTTGCTGGGCCTCTGGGCTTCAGTGTTACTCTGTGGTAGTGAGTTCCACAGGTTATTATGCATCTTGTAAAAACATCCTAGTTTTCTTGTTCCTGCTATGTGAAGGTGTGACAGATATGTGCTCTATGATGCTTCACTGTTTCTCGTGCTTCTACCTTATCTTCTATTTTGGATAAATCAAGGATTTTCTGCATGGAAGTAATCTCTTCTGTTGCACAATTATTCCTTCCCCACTTAAACCCCTCTCCTCCACCCCGTGCTCCTAAGTGTAATTTCTGTTTCTGCTGATGCCTTCTTAAAATGAGTGACCATATACAAAGATACTCTGAAGAAAACTTCTATGAGTTAATGGGATTATGGTAGCGATATATGTGTGTATGTGCTGCAGTGGGTGCACACAGAACCTTTGTCCTGCATGAAAGATTTTTAACACTTTTTCAGGGTGAAAGCCTTCATGTTTTCTTGTACTGACAATGTGAATGGACTAGATAGATATTAATTTATTCAACTAGATAAATAAAAGATAAAATATCACAAAAATCAAGATGTTTTATTATCAGGAGACCTGAGTATCCAGAAAAACTCTTGTTTGTGAGGGCAAAAACGAAAAGAGGTTGCTGTGTACCAGGTGGCACATAGAAAGCTTGTTAGACTTTTCATCACAGACCTTGTGTTAGAGGAAAAAATCACTGGCATGGAGGTTATGACTGCAGAGCGTGGGCAGTAAGAAGCCTTTACCTGGCCTTATTAAGTGAGATGGATCAGAAATACCACAAATGGGTAACACAGGGAGAGGGGGCTCTTTTGTTTCTTCTTTTTTTGTCTGAAGCACTTGCTCTTTCCTGAGTGGTCAGTGACATACTGCTTCCATGATGGTGGGGCAGCCAAACAGCTCGGAGGAGACCAAGCAGTGGTGTAGCCGAGGGGGTGTTGTATGTCTTAGGTCGTGCGCATGCACGCTGAGATGCTATTTCAATTTGCAAGCAGGCAGTACAGATTTGGGGTATAATGCAATCCTGAGCTGTGTATTCGTTCCTAGAAAATGTGCATGGTATGTCTGTCCTGCCTTTAGAGCCAAGCTCAGAGTGCGTGTTAAAACCCGTTTATTTTTGTGCTGTGTTGGGCTTTGACTCCTTGCAGCAGTCTAGTCCTCAGGGTTATGCACGTGCAGGGGATTAGCAGGCAACATGATTGATTTGTACACAGAAGCTATAGGAGTGCATACACCCCCACAAACACAATGACGCAATGTATAATTTAATGTAGCTTCAAAATTTGATAACCCTTTTAAGTAATAAGTGTGTTTTATCTGCTAAATCACATTACACTATCCTAGCAGATGCAGTATGAGACTGACATAAATAATCAGGCTTGATATGTATTGCATGTAATCATATTAATTATTTATAACTTGCCTCTACCTACAGATGTATGTGCAATGAATTTGCATTGCAGTGAAAGATACTTAACATAGGAAACATGATATTGCTATTTAATCTGTCTTGTGAAAGACCAAGCTGCATCTAAGGACGGTCATTAGGGCACATTCTGGGACATGGAAAGATTTGCTTTTTTCTGGCTAATTTCTGCTTAAAATTTTGGACAAATAGGTATCTCAGTATCCTTTTGCTTCACGTGTGAATGCTTTTACTGACCTTCAATAGCCCAGAGGTGATGTAAATTGTATGAAACCAGATTAAGAAATATTTTAAAGTACATGCAATATTCCAGTTGGAAGATCCTGTTGAAAGGCAGACACCTTCAGAGAAAAAATGACTTCACTTTCAGCCCTGTAATGTGTCGTGTGAGATTAGGTAGCTTATTTCTTTTCTACTTCTCTAAAGGTGTTTTGTTTTGTTGTTGTTTTTTTTGGTTTTTTTTTTGTTTTTTTTTTAATAAAAATTTTACTGCTCTAAGTGTTCTTTTAGGTCTAGATGAATATTTGAAACTATGGATCTTTCTCTGGCAATCAAAATGTCAGGGGAAGTCAACTTGTATATATAGAGGAAAGGATGGAAAAGCACAAATGATTAATATCTGCATTTCTCTGGGAAGATTTGCTGGCCTTTATTTAAGGAGGAGGGGTAGGATGCAATTTAGGTGGTAAAGTAGGCAGTATCCTGTGATGCACTGGGTAAGGATAATGCCAGCAGGAGATTTTTGTATTAGTGGTGAATTCAGCCATCAGTCACTTCTTTTTGGTAGAAAAATGTAATTCTAGGGGGTTTTGCATGAATGCTTCCATCTGATGTGGAGTTTTAATTGCATTATGATGCCATGTGCATCAGGTACAGGCTTCTGGAAAACTGTGCAAACTTAGGCAGTACAGATTTCTGAGTTTTTAACTAATATATAGGCTGGGTTAAAGGTTCTGATGAAAACTTTTAGTAGTTGTAATTAGAATCTGAGAGATCACAACAGATTTGGAAATAGACAGTACAGATGTATGTTAGCTGCCTGTGGCAGCTGGAAAGGAGAAACACCATGATAGCCCTTCTTGGAGGGAGAAGATTCATAAAATTACTTTCTGCCTGAGATGAAATTGGTTTGGATAAGCACTGTTTACCATCCTTTCAACTCCCCTTCTGTCATTGTTTCTGGAGTATTCCCTTCTTGATAATATTATCACTCAGCTTTTCAAAATACCTGCCCCAATTAAAACTCAGCAGCAGCTATGTGTGCTGAAAGTGCCTGTCAGTCACTCGGTAATGGTAGGCAGAAATTGCACATAGATGTTTTTTTGCAGCGTTTAACTTGTTATCAGCTACTTAATTCAACTTGCTGCAAATGTCTAAGAGAGAATAACACAATTTAGGTAAGGAGAGAAAGTATCTTCTACCCTTCAACAAAAAAACATCCACTCTGCACATAACTTCTGTCACACTTTGCCTCACGCGCAAAACCCCAACATAACAGCTTCTTTCTCTTTCTCTTTCTTTAATAACATTAATAGTTGGTACTATAATACTGCAAAGTCTTAGCTGGTGTTTGTGCTTTATTGTTGTTTCTAATGGAGTTGAACTGCAAATAGTTCCATGTCCACAATCACTGTGCTGCTGATTATTAGGGGGATCTCCTTTTTTTGTAAACAGTATCAGAGAATTGTCCATTTCAGGCCTGTGCGTGTTATTTCCAAGCATTTCCCAAATGCTCACGGTGTGTAGTTTTGGTGAAATACACAAAAATTTAAATGATGAACTCTTTAGAAGCTGTAATTTCATTAATATACAGTTTTCTCAGAATACTCAGAAAATACTGGGAATCAACTTTCACAAGGGAGGATAAGAACTGATTATCCCAGAAATAGATTCTTGAACCAAAAGAGTCCAGAAAAATCAGATGCACAAATGCTGAGATTTGGATTTATTTGGGATTATTTTGTTTCTATAGTATGCATCATGTTAAGATCTGACTTTACTTTGCAGTCCAAATATCCGGTTATTAATTTTTCTGGATTTCATAAATGTTTTCTCTATTCTCGTCACTTTTGTTTTTCTAAGTTCTCTTAGATATCAGCTTCTTAAGTATGCATTAGTATTTAGGTATCTATATATAATAGAGGTGCACGTGCCGTACTGATCACTGATCTGTGTGAAACTCTGATAACTGTATTAATGGCTTTTGGGCAGCAATTCAATATTTTTATACAAATTACTTGACATTCTTTGCCTTGTTACACTTGCTTTGTTATCCCTTTCACCTCTGGCCAGATGTTTCCAAGGTATCTGTTGATGGAAATCTCTTATGTGAATTAAGAGCAGAAGATAATTCTGAAACAGATGTACTCAAACCCACATATTTGTTAATTTGACTGTGTTTTTCATGGCACTTTTCCAGCTCTGCTTTTTGGATGACAGTCATTCTTTGTGCCAGCACTGCTGAACTCAAATATTAGGGCACTTTCTCTGTTATGACAGAGAGCAGCAGTTGGCACAGCTTCATTTCAAGACACATGTCCATTCCAGGAATACTCTGGCTGCCAACATGTGTGTTTGCTAAACACTTGGCACACAGGGAATGTTGTAATGTAGCAGATTTGCTCGCAGAGGCAGGAAAGCAGCCATATGTCACAACACAGACAGTGTGGGTTATGAGTAAAAATCTTCACAGTGATTAATAATCCTGTGTGAAACTACTTGGAAATCTTGTTATCTCCTATGGCATGGGCTGCTCATCAGAACAGCTTCTACTGAGGCAGAAGCAGGCTGAGATGACCATGTGAGCACCTGGATGCAGTACGGAGTTTGCAGCTCAGTGCCATATGATGGCTTTGTTAAAACTTGGCCTTTGTGATAGATAGAGGTCATAGTTCTGTCAGCTGGGCTTTCCTCTGGCCATTTCAGAGCTTGTTTCAGCAAAAAGTTGTTCTTTGCTGAGCTCAGTCTTGGGGCTCCACTGGTTCCCAGCACAGCTGTGATTCTAAAAAATCCTGTGTCTTTCATCTCCTTGGTATTGCTTGCATTTTCTGACCACCTTTAAAAACAGCAGGAAAACCAGTCTTAGATGTCTGCAGTGCTTTAAAGAATACGTGCAGACTGCAAATGTGTGGAGTCATCATTGCTTGGGGATCGGTGTGTGTTGAATACTTTATGAAGTTTTACAATGGCTTCCTTATTTTTTGAAGGAGTACAATAGAAATATTCACTGTAACTGCAGCAGAAAATCCTTTGGGTAAAAGAACATCTATAAGAAATGCAGACCCTCTAAGACTCATGCAGTGATAATACTTGGCTATCTCTGAAATAGGGTTGATTAAGAAGGATTTTTATGTATGAGGTTGGATGTTTGAGATTTCCAAGGGCAAAGGAATGGGTTTGGTTTCTTGCAATCCTGGCTTTGTACCCACTTGCGTAGTGGATTAGGAGGCCTTGAGCTGTCCGAACCACTGTTGTTTGTGTTGCTGTTCAGAATTGCTCCAATGCTTCTCCTGATACAGGAGGGTCAACTTATTCCTGATTGTTGTAACTGGACTGTAAAATCAGGAAAACCTATTTATCTGGACATAACTTTATCCTATTCTGTGTGTAAATGTTACTCTGTGTTCCTTTAAATTTTGGAGGCAGAAGATCCTGATGTCAGGCTCTTGCCTACCCATTATTAAGTTGTGCTTTTTTATTTGCATTTCCACAAATGCCAACTGCTATCCATCTCTAATTTTCTGGACTCCCCCCTGTTTGCCATGGCAGTCAGCAGCTCTGGCAGTGGGTGTGGACTGGGTGAGAGTGTCGAGGCATGAGATGGCTGGATTGGCTGGGAGTGAGGTAATGCAACACAGTGCAAATAGAGATGCAGGGATCAGGATGTATCCAGTCTGCAAGCCTCACTGGCTTCTGCCTGTAGGAATGGTTGGGGCTATGCACATCGCTGGATACTAGAGACGGACTTGTAGTTGCCAGGGTGCATCTGTAATAAAGAGACTTCTGACTACTTTTTTCTGAAAGAAATAAAATTTTAGCCGTTCTCCCTTGTTGTTGCATAATTTCGTAGCATTATTCTCATTTGTAGAAGTTAGAACAGCTGAAAAAAAAGGAGCTCTTAGCTGGGAATAATCATACAGGAGGGGAAAAGGGGTTGGAGCACAGGTAGGGACTTGCATGTCGCAGATAAATTTAAAAGAGGGAACGATTGCTTCCCTGCTTTCACCAGGAAAGGATCAAGTTCACTGTAAAGGAAGATGTCAACAGGTTTGGGGCTTTTCTCGTTGCCAAATGTAGGCAGAAAGGTAGTCCTTGCCTCCCGCTGATCTGTGAAGCAGCCCTCTTCTGCATAATTAGTGATTTGAGTCCGCTCCCTCAAGAACAGTGTACTTGCTGCAGCCCTTGGCTGCAGGGCTGCCGTTTTCCTTTGTCTTCAGCTGCACAAGAGAAATCAGCTCGAGGGAACATTGTCCAATTGCTTGAACTTGCCCAGGGCCCAAGTCGCTGGCAGTGTGGGACTGTGACAGCAGCTAAGCAATTTTCATTTTATCCAAGAGAGGGCACATTAACAAGGTAATTATAGCACATTACTTCAGCAGGGACGCATCAATTTTAATCCTTGAAGCATCCTAGTGAAGTAGATAAGTGAGTACTATTAGGCCTGTTTTACAAAAGGAGAGACTAAATTAACAGCTGAAATGATTTGTCCACGGCAAAAGCTGTAATCTGTCTGAAGGGCAGGGACTAGGGGAGAAGGGTCTGGTCCACAGACCCCATCAGGGAACCATTCTCTCTTGATCTTGGAGATCTCTCCATTAGCTTCATGCCACACCACTCCATCTGGAGCAGAGGGAATGGGGAAACTGAATGCTTTGTTCATTACATTTTTCCTCTTCATTTTTCTGCTGGCAAATTAATTGTAATGTTATTGACATATGCTAATTTGATGTTATTGATTAATCTCTTTTTGCAAATAAACCTTGGTTTGTAAACAGGTCATCAGAAATGCATAGGATTTATGCGGCTGTTAGAGAACTGGATGTGTTTTTGTGTAGAAACAATTAAAAAGTCAAAAAATGGTTCTCTTCTCATGGCAGAATCTTTGATTGTTAAATAAAAAAGCCCACCACAATGCAGAGCTGTGTTTTACCAAAAGGTAAAAGGGAGCCATTGTGAAAGACCAGTTTTCGTTGTTGTTGATTAGCTGTTCAATTTGAGTTGGTCTTCATTAATACTTAATTTTGAAACACTTTCCCCCAAAATACTTATTTTATTAACCCTCAGAAGAATATTTGTGAAGAGAAACCTTATCTAAGGAGATGCTTGTGGTGTATTTCTTTCCCCTTAGTTTCCTGTATCATCAGGGCAAAGTGTTAATGCATAGTTTATCTTGTGCTAGGAGTCAAGCAGCCTTGTATCCCTAACCAGTTGTCCGACAGAGAAGTCTGAGACCATGATTTCTCAGCCAGTTGGTAGCATAGCCTTATGAAAAACTGTACTTGTTACTGGGCTTCATATTTTCTTGTTTATGGTCGTGAAGCAGGATTAGCCATTGTGTTTGGTTCGTATAGGAGCTGAACTTACTGTAGCTACAAGGTGTCAGTAGAGGATGTACCTTTCCCTGTGCCAGACTAAACACATGCTTCTGCCCGCAGTTCTAGATGTACTGCCGCATTTGATGTTGAAGTAGCAGGTTCTCTATGAAATTAGCACTTGTGTGAAGCAAGTTGGGGGGTGTCAGACCGGTTCTGTAAGGCACAAGCCTTTACCAGAGTTTTGTCTTGGTTGGTGCTTGGGCGCTGGTTGTTAGTAACATGTGGAGTGCAGACTACTGGGTAGGGTTCCTTCCCACCCCATCAGCAGACGTGGGGGACTCTTTGAGGAGTCATGATCTGGTACAGTCCTGACAACACCTTTCCTAGAGCTGCAGAGAAATTTCAGTCCCCAGAGGTGCCATTCAGACCCTTGTTCTCTTGTACTAGTTGACTTGCAAAGGCTGTGGGCATGTTCGCTGCAGCTACAGGAGCAGAGTGAAGGGTCAGCCATGGGGCAGTGCCCTGAGCAGAGGACTTGGCCCCTTCCACCACACATGCATCTGTAGAGCGTGCTGAGCTCTGCATGGTGGTGTAGGACATCATCAGTGAAACCTACAAACTCTCCACACCAAATTTGTGTCTATAAGGTCAGCAGTGGCTTATCATGCTGGATGTGAGAAGCCCTTTACTATTAGGCATTTGGGTCTTTCATTTTTTTTCAAGGATTTCTTTTTCCTCCATATTTCTTTGATGCTTTCTTGATTAGTTGTTTAAAGGACTCCAATTTTTTTTGTAATTAACTTAAATGAGGCTCATTTACTCAGTCAAGACTGGAAGGGGAGCAGGGTACTAAAGACTCTGATTGTTCTGGCTGTGTTTGACACCTGCTCTTCTTTTTGGAATTAAGACCTCAACAAGTGTATGTGTGCTTCCTGAAGAGTTTTTGTTTAATGCTAGGCACAACTAAGTGGCAGTAGTATTGCTTTGCAATGTTGTGGGCAGTTTATCTCACAATGCTTTTAAATGGCTCAATATCAGTCTTAAAATTAAGAAAAAGATGATCAAGTGATTTAACCATATCTATATATCAGGTTCATGCCAGATTTAAGCTGAGACATGACAGACATCTTGTGAAAACTCAGATGTCTGAGATCTGGATTCATGACTCAGGTCTTCAAAGCTCCGCTCTGTGTCAGTTTAGTCTGTCTCCAGCAGTTGCATATCAGATTGAAAGTGTCTTGCCCAGTTTTTCTCTGAGCATTTAATTTGGATATGCCTACTTTTTGTTCCAATACATTAGAATCTCCGAGGACTCTAAGGGTAATACTTTTTACAATTTGCAAATATATTTGCTTTATGTACTGTAAATAAATAGTGGGGTTTTTTAATCTATTTTAATCCATGCCTATTTTTCCTCTTTCATGATAAGCATATAGAAGTCTCATCTTGTTGGAATTTGCAAATACTGAAATAATGAATACTGAGAATATTTTATTTTCCAGGTCTTTGGTTTCAGTGCAGCCCCTGCTGTGCTATTAATATAGCTCTTTTGCCAACTATAAAAATCTAAACAAATGCATATGAAACCATGTAAGATTCTGTTCCTCTTCTCTCTCTGATGGAAATTAAAATACCTGCAGCAAAACAGAATCACACCTGAGAGTCTAAGTTTGAATTAAACCCCAGAGCCTTTGGCTGCTCTAATATCCTGGTTACATAAAACACAGTTTAAACAGAGAGAAGTGCTTTTCCTTGTGTTGAGGTGACAGTTCTGGACCTGATCTGAATCTGTAACTGCCGACAGTTGTGGGAGTGGATAAAGGTAATTGACAAGCCAGCTTGAAAACAAATGTTCTTTTAAGATTTAGAGAATTAAAGGACAGAAGGACAGGGGTAAAATGGTTCAGCTATCCTTGGGCTATAATGAATGTAACTAGTGCATTTTAAAAGGGCACTTTAAAGCTGCTGGCTGGAATAGCTGCATCGTTTCATGTTTGTTGGGACAACGGGTTTTGATTTGCTGTGGATGGTACCAGTTGACATCTGTAGGTCTTTTGCTGTGTCAGGTCACGATGGGGGCTGACAGCTTGCTGGGGACTGCAGGCCGTTGGGCTGGGTGGGCAGGGTCCTTGTCAGCCAGGGCAGGTCCCACTGGCTCCAGAGAGGAAGGTGCGCAGGCTGGCGAGAGAGCAGGGAGGGAGAGGGCAGTCCCCAGCCCGGTGTATTGGTGTAGTCAGGACCCCGACTTGTCCTTGCCAGAAATTCTTTCTTACCAAGACAGACTCCCTTCGCTGAGTCTCCTGCATGTTCTTGTAAGTCAATAATATCCAAGACAGGCCCTTGTACCCAAAAGGAGCTGCTTTTACTAGGGCCCACTATCTTTATAATGATTTAATTGGATTCTGCAAAGAGGAGCTTCCTCTGTCCATAAGCCTCCACAGAACTGTACTTTTTGCAAGTCCCCAGTGCAAGCCTGGCCTGTCCTGTCACAACAGAATAAATGTTTTGTGCTCCAGTCTCTGCAGCACCCCGCTGATCATCCTTTGACCAATTTTGCACCACAAGGGCTCAGTGTTGCTTGATGTGTGCTTCAGATCCGTGGGGCATGTTAGGAAGTGATGCTTCATGATAAGGCACTAAATGCTTTGTCTTCTGTGTTTGTAATAAACGTGGTGGAAATTGCAAACTTGTGTCTAAATTATGGGTTCTTTTCACAGTGTGCAGTTCTGGAATATATTGTACTTCTTCCCTATACCTCTGCTTAGTTGCATCTTGCTTTTTCTTATAGACTGTCTTTTAGTGGGGTTCCAAATTTTGACTTTGTTTTATGCTGCCGCTCACAAGTGCGTATAGGGTTCCACTCAAGAAAACTAGGGTTAGGATGTCACAAGTAGAAGATTGCCACTAGAAATGGCCATTTTTTCCCTGTAGAATCCATTCCCTTGTACTTGTTTCCCAACAGCAGAGGAAAGAAAAAGGATTTTATAGCAATTGGGAGGGGGAGGGGGATGGAGAATTGACTAATCTTGTCTCTTTATCACTCTGCCTGTTAAACATAATTATCCTTGCTCTTATGGGGCTTCTAAACAGTCACAATTAGGAATTATGCTAATAAAGTCTGTTGTGACATGGAAATGCACTTCATTGCTTATACTTCCTCATGAGTGTGTTTTAGTACTCTGCAAAACACAGTGTTGCTTCCTGTGGCTTTATGGAGTAGGATAGAATAGGAAAGGAGGGGCGTCAGTACCAAAAGGTTGCATCTGGAGGACTCAGCCTCCTTTCCCGGCTCTGCAGTTGAATAACTTGGCCTACAAATGGGCAAGGCATGGGGAGTGTTGAGCACCAGGGATGCTGAGGTTTGAAATCAGTTCCTGTACAGTCAACACTGAGGCCACATTTTTATAGTAAACTGTGATACTGGGCTTGGACCTTCTCACATTTCTGCTCCTTTGGACCTGCATTCTTATGAATTGAGCAGTCCCAGCTTCTGTTGGGGTATTGAAATACTCAAAGTTGGATCCTGTTTTGATGCACAGAAAAGCAGACCTGATGTTCGAAGAGTGACGTACATAATTCCTTCACCAGTAGTAGGGATCAGATTTAGGAATACTGTCACCAGGAGCACTAGTCCCTTAATGCCAGAACTAAAGGGACAGCTTTGTGGCAGCTTTTGTGCCACTGAGGATTTGATCCTCAGCTGTGTTGCCTTGTGCTACATGAATGCAAATAAGTAGAGCCAAACACCTATTTTTCACTGCTGGATTGAGAGAGCAGGCTGTAGTAAGGAAACTTAGGGGTATTGTTCTTTGGAAGGATATAGTGGGGAAAATAAAGATGCAAAGGTATCCAAAGATAGATATATCTTTCTTTCTTTCCCCAAAATTTAAGTATTAGTTTTATCTGTCAGAAGGCTTTCCACAAAGGATCCCTGAGTTAGAAATCAATACTTTTGATTAAAAATTGTTGCTGAATAAATATGATCTGTCTGTAGTAGCAGTTAGATTTCTTTTACGTCTTTGTTGTCTTGTTTTGCTTCTCAGCCCAGTGGAGTTGTTGAGTCTGGGCCATGTGGTCAGAGGAATTCATTGCAAATTCCCTTGCTTTTCTGAATGTATTCCTTAACTCAAATGAGACAGTTTAGCATGTTCTGGAAGCGGTTTATCTGTGCCATATAAACCAATTCTAATCACAGTTGGGACAATTCTAGAAACTCCTTGAAATGTCCACAGAGTTATTTGTGAGAGCTCTGCAGGATAATTTCTCTTGTTTTCCATTTGTCTCAAAAACTGCTCTGTCAATGCTCTTGTCATACTCTTTGCTGACCAGAGATTACATTAAAACAAAATCTCCCAATATTAGAGCATATTTCTTTTTTCCCTTCAACTTCTCTGACTCATTGAACCCAAAACTAGTGTCATTGACCTAAGAGATTAAACAGTTCATTAGCATTCATATTTTCAATCATGTATATCAGCTATTTGTTTCCACTACTGTTTGCAAAATTCCCTTGGACTACAAAGATGACTTTGATCAGCCACTCTGAACTGAGGCATTCCCCAGAGAAAAAAGACCCTGCAAATCCAATGTCAGTCTGGTACTCAGTGTGGTGCTCAAAATAGTTCCATATTCAAAAGCAGAATGTTATGAGAGTGGATAGAAGCTAAAGGAAGGAATATCAAGTAAGCAATTCAGGCAGAACTTGTTTTCTCAGTGTGGGATAATTAGAACTTTTAAAGAAACAAGTGGTCAGCAAGATAAGAAAAGATACATGAAGAGCTTTTCTGGGCAACTACCATAGAGAAGGGTAGCAGATGTCAGTCATGGAAAAGATCAACAGCATTGTGCCAATTAAATGTCACTTGGGGAGTTTCTTTAGAATCTACTTTAGAAAGTTTTGTCAAGTTTCAGAATGCCCAAAGTAGAAAAACATCAAAGTAAGAGGCTCTGATGAGAAAATAAGGTATGGGTACGTTTCAACTAGGAGATGAGGATTTAAGTATTAATACAATGAGGCACTTGGATTCTTTGTTTTCACTGTCCTGTAGCATGGAGCAGGGAGGGCTAGACAGGTCTTGAGAAACAGTGACTTTTAAATGGCTTCTTAAAAACAAATATATTGAATAAAGGAAGATGATTCCTTCACAGTCCGGCGTTGAAATTGTCTATACTAGCAGGCCACTGGAAGACAATGCAGTGGATCATTGGAAGGTACTGCAGTTTTTACAATTATTAGAACAGTAGTTTCTTACTTGAGTGTTTGAGTGTTGACAAGTTTATTTGTTAGGTGATGCTGGGCAGCATGAAAAAAATAAATGAGAAGATTCAAAGAAAAGCATTGGGAAAATAGGGGGCGTGGAAAAGAGGGTGCTCTAGGCTAAAAAGAAGCAGCAAATTACAATTTTAGAAGTTAAGAATACTCAGTGTTGCTCTGTTTCCTGGTGTTACTTTTGTATCAGCATATGTTACTTCAGTTTCACCTGCTTTGACATTAAACAGTAAGAGATGGGACACTCTGCTGTAAACCAGGGTTGGGCCTGGGCACCTTTGCTCGCAACTTCTTAGCAAAGGTGTTTGACTTTGTTGCTTTGCGAACTGGGGGTTTGTGGCAAAGGGGCAGGACAGAGGTTTAAGGGAGGTGTAAGGTTTGTACTCTGAGAAACGTGATCCTGGAATGGACTGGAAAGCTGTAAATCAGAATTCAAGGTAAATGTACGTATCACCTAAAGAGTAAGCTGCTTTGTGAAAAGCTGAATGCTCTCGGTTTCTGACAACATCTCTGCGTCATAAATTCACCTTCAAGGAGTAAATGGCTTCGGGGCATCTTTAGCCTTAATCATAAACATTACACACCAAACAGTTCTTTTTGGTATTGTGATAGTTGATGTAGAGGTGAGGCTTTCTGCAAGCTCAGTGTGTAGCAGTAGAATACTCCCATTTAGTACTAGGGAATTTTGAGACCCTAGAAGTGCTGTTGGTATGTATCTTACGGCTGTAATTTTCTTCTCAGGCATCCCATTATCCTTGTCAGCTTGAGTGGGATTATTAGTCTTCTTTTCCTGTTTATCTGTTTAGGAGGATATATTTTAGCAGACCTGTGGCTCAAGTATTCAGTGGTTTACAGAGAAGCTGTGACTCCATTGTTATGTGGACACATCCAAGCTGCATGATAAGCAGAATTGTGCAAAGTCAGCCCTTTGACAGAGAGTTCGGGTGGGCAGAGCTAGGATATGTCAGCAAGACCTTTATTCTTGCACTTTGGGACTACACAGAATATTATCCTGGCTGTCTCCAAGCTGGATTGTCTGGTTGTCTCTACTAATCAGCTGAACACGTTTGGAAATGTTTCCTGGCACTGAGGCTGGCCATTGCAGGATGGTCTGTCTGTGCTCATAAACATGCAGAACAAGATGGTTGTATGAAAATAGGGCATTGGGAATGGTCATGGGCATATCTTAACCCTTAAGTTGTGCTCAGAATAGTTTGGAAGACTGCTAGTTAAATGAGAAAATTATATCAGAGACTGTTCAAATAGTTTACAATTGTAAACTACCATGTTTCAAAGTCTAGGAGTACGCCCACACTCCATTTCGTTTGTTAATGTAGGTATAGTCTATTAGTTTGACTTTGACCTTGTCAGTCCCTCCAGCGTTTCTAAAACCCTTTACAAGCTGTTTAGAGAAACAAGGCCATCAAGCAGAGATAAATAGCTCATAGTAAATGTAAGTAAACTGAAAATGCTATTGGAACTGGACTGCTTAGTTCTGCTGCTGTGTGTGGTCAACACTTCAAGCAGATGGTTCTCATATTGGTGATTGAGATGCCACTGGAAAACAGGAGATGAGCTCTCCCAAGCACTTCGGGTATGCTGCTTGTGGGTCTAAAGCCAAGTGTTAGTGATCAAATCTAAAGCATGCTACGTGCAGGGTTTGAAGTTGCCACCATTAAGTAAATGTTGCAGGGAGACCCCAGTGTATCTTCCCTCTAAGGAAGCTTTGTGTTAAGTTAAGAAAAGGAAATGAGATTGCTTTCACTTGATTCCAGTTTGCTGTGTAGCTCTCTCCCATTCACTTCTCTGTAGGGAACATCCTTATATTTGAAGCAGGAAAATGATGAGTTTTCTAGATTTCAGCACCTATGTGCGGCAGCAGCTTGCTGCATAAATCTTGTTGGGAAAGAGGGACAAACCCAATCTCATTGAGCTTCATGTTTCTGATTAGTATTTTATCAGTATTAATGCTCATCGACCTGCTATACATGGTCTTTGAGAGGCTTAGTTAATCGTTATTTCTAAGAGTCTTAGAGATGTTGCCGCAGAGATACTGGAGAGAAGGGAAGGATTGTTATCGTTATGGGTCAGAGGGTGTAGGGAAAGGAGAGGGGCAGAGGGATGAAGGAGCAATTGCTGGAATCCATGAGTCAGAGCAATGTCCGAACGCTTGGCTGTCGGTCCCTCTGCATGTTAACAGGGTGTTTGAAATGGCTGTCTCTGTGGTGCCTGGGGGCGAGGGACCTGCCCTTCCCTTGCTTGTGTCCCTCCACTGTTTGTCTTGGTCCCCCACTGCTCTGCGGCGCTCCCGCCTCCCCCTCGTGCTCATGCACCCCTCTGCTCGCAGCCAGGTTCATCAAGAAACAAGCGTGTCTCCATGGTAACAGAGAGACAGCTGAAAAATGGCAGCTAAATGCAGCTGCCCCTCATTTAATATCGACTCTGGCACTGACAGAACAGATAATGGGCAATAACACACCATTATGCTGCGGGGAAATGAAATTCTTCAGCAGACGCCTGCCATGCTGCAGGGATTTATTTGTTACTGTACCAGCAGAGATTTCTCTCCTCTTCTGTCTATCGCTTTTTCTCATTCCCTTTTCTTTTGCTCCTTTTTTCCTTTTTCTGTCTCTTTTCTCCACTTGTCCTGTTTCCTTTCCACTATTTCTTTGTTTTCCTTCTTTCTTATTTTTCTCCTTTCCCCATCTCTTTTCCCTCTTTCTTTATCTATCATGTTCTCTTACTTTTATGTTACCTGGGCTTTATTGTTGCTGGTGTTGAAAAGTGCTATGTCTGAAGCCCAAGAGCTCTGTGAAGCTCCAAGCATTTTTTCACGTTTCAGACTTCCCATGTTCTTCCTAGCTCTCTTCTCCCTGTTGTCTGTGTGCATGTGTCAGTATAACTCTATTAAGGATGAAGTTTTCTGGATGAGCCTTCTACCAACATATTTATGTGGGCTGTATTTTAATTTGACAAATAGAACACAGTGTAATGGAAGTTTTTGATGGGAGTGTAAAGTGCTAGTGGAAGGGGTGTACTGCTTGTGGTGCCAGTGTTTGTGACCACAGCTGAGCACAGAGTGCCAGGAGGTTGGGTAGTTTGTATCTAGGTCATGGATCATGTTGGTTTAAATGGTTCCTAATGTTGTTACTCTTTCACGTCTTAATTATTCAGGGTTAGTTTTACTTAGTAACTGCTCTGGGGTTAGTTTCTCTAAATGCCCTGCTGTGCAAATCTGATATGAGAACAAGGGGCACTGATGATAGCAAGTGATCCTCTCTCAGGATTTTAAGACCTGTGCGACTGCAGATAAAGCTTTGAACTAAACAATAAACTTTCAGGTACCTACCTTTTAGCTGGAAGAAATCGAGACCTGTGGAACTTATTACTTGGACTCAAAGGCTGCTCTGACATCAGTAAAAGGGCTGTCTGTGGCTGCAGGTCATGCAGGCAAAGGCATGCTCTTTTCAGTACAGACTGTCTCCTCCACGTTTTCTTGAAAGAACCATGAAATCCTCATAGGCATATAGTCATATGGGTGTAGCTGCATCCATGGGAGTGACCTTCACCGAGCATCAGGGTCTAGACATGCATTTGATGGGTAGAGGAGCTATCATCTTCTCCCACAAAATGTTCACCATCTGTGCACTGTGAGTTCCTAATCACATGATGTGGCAGAGCTCTGGCAGCTGCCCAGTCCCTGCTTACTGCAGCTAACATTGTAGCTGTGTCCAGGATCACATCACATCATCCCTGTGTGATGCTGGTGTCCTGGAAAATGTGCCTGATGCAGAACTGTTTGAGATCTTGCTTATACCTATGACTTTATTAACCTAGGTATGCAAAGAGCTCGTTTGATTACACATATCCTTTATAAATTCTTTTGTTAGTGTGCCTGGGCCCTTATGAAAAAAGCCATATTAGTAAAGTTATATTTTCTGAGAGTGTAATGACATCTTTGCTCATGATTTTGGCTTTGTTGATTTGACAATTACAGGGGATATATTGGATGGATTTTTTTTGTACACCCAATTGGTGTCCATGCTATTAAATCTTAAGGTAAGAGTAGGCCTAAATTCTCTAAATGATGTATTATACACGTTGTGCCATATGGACCTAAAATAGGATCATTCTTCTTTTCCCTAAGTGTGATGGAGTGAGCAAATCTAGCTAAGCAGATTTTTATAAAGCAAATTTTGCAAGTATTCATTGCAATACAGTTTTAAGCAGTACCAATCTTATGGACTCCCTTGTTATTCTAATACAGCCTTGTTGTTCTAACCCAGTCTTTGATAAAATATATTGATCACATCTTGCAAATCATCTACATTTTTTGTGCTTTGATAATTTTTGATTTAAAATTCCGGGGCTGTAGACTAAGTGCCCATTGCTTGAATCCTCGCAGTTTCCCAGAAATATTTACACCTCTGAGTAAAATCTGTACAATGACTTCTAAGTTTTCCAAGTTCATCAGCCCTTGCTGTGATTTGTGACAAATCAGAGTAAGAGAAGTCTTTAATACAATAGCAGATAAGGTAGTAAGTGCTAAGGGAAAGCAGATAATGAGAAAGAAGGAAAGATCCTTTTCGACTTGTGTCCTGATACACCCTCATATCTCTACAGAGGAGCTTATTTAAGAAGAATATTTCCCAAATATCAGCATACATCCTAAGTACCTGATTTTATTTACTGCTTCACTGCAAATGTAGAGCATGTTCCTCAGAAGTCCTCTTAGGACTCACACATGAAATAGACAACTTTGAGACATTGCAGCTTGATGTGCAGGAGCGGTAAAATAACATTCGTCCTCACTGATTCTTTGGTTATGTTCCACTAGATTTTGGGAGCAGCTCTTAGGAAGCTATGGGTTTCCCAGTATCTTTAAAATTAATCCCTGCTGTAAGATATTGAAACTTACAGTAGGAAACTGATTTCTGCTTAGGTTTCAAAGAAAGCAAGTTGGAGTCCAAAAATCCTTAATTGATGTAATTCCATCCGCGTCTCTGAACTAGGAGGTTTTTACATATAAAGACCATTCAGAGCTCTCTCTCTCCACAGTTGAAATGACAGTGAACTGACCCCCATTTCAATTGCATGCCCTGCTAGCTTCTTCAGCCATGGTGCTTATTAATGAAATAATCAAACATGGAGATGTCTTGTGGTTTGGTTTCCTTTTTTTTGTTTTTCTTCCNCTATAGTCATTAAATGCCATCATGAGAGAGGAATCAGCTTGGTAAAAAGAAAAGCTCTGATTTTTAAAAATTTTTCATTTATGAAGAATCCCATCAGAACCAGGCTATGATTAATAGACATAATTGAAACAAATTGCAGCTAACTGCAGAAAAGCGTCTCCCAGCTGCTGACAGAAGGAAATTGCTGACAGCCTTTTCCCATTCAATGAAGAAAAGAGAGAGACGGAGAAGGGAACCCTGCCCAGCCCATGCAAATACATGGCCACTGTGTGTGCATGCATGTTCAAAAGCACTTGTGCATGCAGTGCACGCGTATGTCATTGTGCATGAGTCTGCATGTGCAGACATGCCACACATGCAGGTACAAATGCATGCAGCTTTGCATCCATTTGTAGCAACTGTACCTGTATGCACCACGTAGGATCCTGCATGCCTGGCTGCCTGCTTTGCTGAACACGCTGCATGCTGACATGCAGTGTGACAGTAATGTCGGGTTAATGAGAGCTGCTCTGGAGGCACCATGTGCTGCACCACAGAGAGAAGGCTCCAGCTGTGCGTGTGCTTGCACATGTGAAGCCCTGTGTTCACATGGGAGACAACAGAGACTCTGTCCTCTACAGTGAGCCCTTCCTCTGGCTTTACCTTTAGGAGGAGAAGGCAAGCTCAGTGCTGGCTTTTAAAATGTCTTCCATCACTACCCTGTTCTTCTGTCCCTTTCACCTTTTTTTTTTTTCATGCTCCCTAGCTGTCATTAACAGCCTAAACAGAAAACACAGACTCTGGAGATGAGTCTGAAGCTAAGAGAGCCATCTTTGGTTGAAATGCCATACAGATGGCTAATGGGCGTACATCAGCACTTTGTCTGGTTAAAAAAGTTGCTCAGGAGAGGAATTTAATATCCATAGTTCATTCAGTTTCTGGCTTCTGCTAAGACAGTCAGTGACTGTGTTACATTGATTGTTTTGCGATACAGGTTTATGATGTATAGGCCATTTATAACTTGCCTATCCAGTGATGTGCTCCCACACAGCCACATGGCTGCTTCCAAGCAAGCAACCAAGGGCACTGAGTGGGTCTCAGAAGCACTAGTCAACAGAAGGCAAAGTTAGAGACCTCTAGGAGATTGTTAGTAAGATCTAACAAATTGGCTGGTAAAATCTGCAATGAGGTTGATGCTCTAATACTAACTGGACATATTTTCTTGTGGTTGTCTGTTGATTTTAGTATCTGAGCTTTTATTCACCACAGTATAAGGGCATTTTTACTTATTTAGAAGCAAGCAGGAACATCTAGTATGAGTTATTTCCAGTGTATGTGCCTTTAAAGCTGATTGCTATATTGTGATGCCAGTTGGTAAAAAAAAAATCTTCTCATTGGAATTTTGCCCATTGAAATAAAGCTACGAAGTCTGTTTGTAACCACATGCATATTATAAGTGTTGTAAAAATAACCTGCTTAAACTGGTCCCTAATCTGTTATTCTCTCTCCCTCTGTGTTAGTGTTCAGTGTAAACACATCAATATGAAGCAGTTAACAAATAAACATTCCTTTATCAGAGGTGTATGTCAATCCCAGTGGAAGCTTAACACCTCAGGCAGGCAGATGCAGCACTGGGAAAATAACTGATGAACTCAGATTTTACAGGTTATGGATTGTGTTTATGAGTTAGTGATTCATAGAAGATGCAACCAGAGGGGTGAAGGAGGGCTGGAGCCACTGACATTTGAATCAACCCAGGAAATGGTGCATTTGTCTCTAGCACTATTCAGGAATCTTGGGAAGAGTCTGAGAGCAGTTCAATGAAAAACCCAAATGCTGAAAGAATCTAAAATAATACCTGGTGGGTGGTGCTGAGAGGGAGATAGCTGACTTAGATTACCATAATAACCAATCACTCAGAAGCAAGCTAGACTGTGAATTTACCTGTTAAAAAACAAACACATGTACACTTTTAATTCTAAAGGAAAACAAGCTAAGCTAGTGAATTCACATTGAGGCATGAGCTGCCTTACGTTTACTGAAGGGTGAGATGATGCATGTGGGCAGCTGCCATGAAGTAGTTGATGTGATGTATTCCATGTGCTTGCCTGGTACGCAGAGACTTGAGTGCCCAGCCTCTCACTCAGGGTTACTCTTTGACGTGCAGGAACCAAGTTTCCTGTTCCTATAATAAAACTCTTCGTGCAGCTAAGAAAGATCACGTCCCAGCTGTGTTTTAGTCCTCAGTGGTTATGGAATGTTGGTGCAGATCTGTACACACAAGATACATTCTGCTCTAGAAAGAGTAATTGCTATAACCAACAGACAGAGCTCTGTTTTATAGAGGTGAAAAGGCAGGCCCAGGTGGAGTCTGGAGGTTTATAGACCTGCAGGGCAGTAACTCCTTGAAGGATCATCAGGGCTGACCACAGCCTGTTCTGACTGGTGCTCGCATGAGTATCAAAAATTGTAGCTGATGGACAATTACCGTTCCTGTCAAGGATCATTTCTGTCTTTAGGGCTGAACAGCCCCAGTTCTTCCAGATGAAGCAATTTTAGCACCTATTTATAAACCATACTAGAACCACCCACAACTAAAGGAACTTCATGGAGTTGCTACAGTTCTTGTAAGAGCTTGAAAATGAGCTCTTAAGTTATCCCCACTGATAAACAGAATCTTAGGGGCCAGCAATCTTGTTTTACTAGATGGTATGAAATATTGAGGTCAGCACTATCATTTGTCTGCTGGTATCTCTGCAGCCTGAGAACTTTTTTTAATTAGCATTCGTTTTGAAGGCCATTCAAGGAGACATCAGCAGATTAGGAGGGCACCGTGTCTTGTGATTTGTACATTGTGGTATGGTGAAGCCAAGAAGATCACAGAAGTTCAAAATCTAGTAACTCATCTATAGGATAAAGAAACAGGAAAGTGATGCTCCGAGAAAGTGTATAGGCAACAGGCAGGAACAACTGTGACCCTCTGTGGGCTGCAGATGGTAAAACTTAAAAAGTTGTATGTTGTCAGGTAACTATAAAAAAGCTTTCACTATTGGTACATACTAAGTGCAATGAATTCTCTTCCTCCTTTGTCTTCCCAGACTGGTTAAGTTATACAGTTTCCTTTTGTTCAGTCCTTCTGTGGGATTGATATATAGTGGCAAGCAAGAAAACAGTGCATAAAATTGGGAAAAAATATTTAGTGAAATTTCTTTACTTTGTTATCTCCAGTTATCTGCGGGTAATAATAAAACTGCATATATATGTATATCTAGATAGATCAGATATATAAATTAATATAATGATATATGATTTTATCCCCCTTATTTTTTTAGCTCTGTAGAGCCAACAGAGTTGTGAGAAAATAAGTTATACCTTGTTCTGACATATGCTTTAACAGAAAAGCTCTTAAAATTACAATGTGAAGGCCAAATTTTACCAACAGTCCTTTTTCAGCAGTCCCATAATAGATCATGGAGTTATGAAGGTACGGGTAGAGCTTGTTTTGACAAAATTCTGTTGCTAGAGACAGCATGAAAAAAGATTTCAGCTTCTCTGAGATTCTACAAAGTAGTGGCAGACATAGAAGTTACAGGGAAAAAAACAACCCAACAGTTATTTTTTTGACCAGAGAACTGTCAAGAGACAATTAATCTAGAGGCTCTTGAGGTTACAAACTGGCAGAGTCTGCCCTCAGAATTGTCTTGTATTTTAAACACATGGATGTTTTTCACATAGCAAGGGCTTCAGCAGTCCTTCATGCTGGCCACATGCAAGGATACACAAGGGTCTGCTCTATGGGTTGTGACCAAACCTGCCATTCTTACTTCCAAAAGTCTCTGACCACCTTTCAGTTCCAAAATGGCAAGACCATGGTGACAGTGGGTTAATGGAGTTGTTAATGTGTGGGGAAAAAGGGGGACAACACTTCAGTAAAATAGGAATTGGAAAATATTTATTAAATATACAAATACCCCTGGTGTTTAGATTAGAATGAGAGTCTTTGCTATTAAAAAAACCCCAAGTCCCGAACCCCAAAACCACAGAAATCAAGACTCTCCACGGTGAACTCATCTCCAGGAAAATAATGGCAGCACCTTTCTGAACTGAAAGAGAAACACATGTTTTTCAACGGTAGTTGTAGCACAAGGGCAGTGTCACATCTCCTGCAGAGAGAGTTGAAAAGTAATTTTTATAGCAGTTGGGCTTTGCTTGTAAGAGTAAGAATTACATCAGTTCTGACCTTCTAGCAACAGGCTTAGGAAAAATAACATGAACACAGATACCAGCATGATCGCTGTCTTACATCCAGCAGTATACACTCATTGACTGCCATGAAATTGCTCCTTATTTTTATCAAGGCCAGTGAGTTCAGACTTTGGCTTATAGTACTGAAGAGAAGTACTGATTTGGCTGGTTTTTTTTTTATTGGTTTAGTTGATATACAGTCTTGATAATGTGTACAAGACTTTAATAAGATTGTGCTACCCAGTAGCTTGAGCTAATGAAAGCAGCTGGGCTCATTTTTGGTGCTGTCACATCAAGATATGAAAGTAATTTTATTGATGATATGAAGTTACTAATTTTGAATGAGCTGATAAAATAGCTGTTATCTGTTATTCCAAATAGCATGGATAATTTCAGAAATTTATGAAAACAGATGAGCTGATAAGTATTTAAAGATCATTACAGTATATACTAAGCATCAATTTTTATTGCTTTGAAATAAATACATATAATGCGTATATATGAAAAGACCACATGTGAATAGCTAAGAAAGAATTACAATTATGATGTAATTTTTTTACTCGAATACAAAAAAACTCTACTGTAATGAAATATTTATTCTTAAAATATTTTTTGATTTGTTGGGGTTTGAAGAGATCTTATATACTTCCAGTGATTAGCTGGAATACTGTTGCCTGAATACCTTTTCTGTTCGTCAGCATCACTACAAACATAGTAAACTGAAACATTTATTGCACTGCTGTTGAGCTTCCCCCACTCTCTGACCTTAAATGACTTTCCTGTACCTTTTAACACTCTCCCATGTCAGTCTTGTCTGGGTTGCATGCAAAATCTTCAAAAGTATGCTTAGTTTTCCACAAGTGTCTAGATGAATTAGATGCTGCGTCCAGATGAGTTCTGAGGAGCTTCTGGCAAACTTTTCTTCTGTGAACTTTCCTCAGTGTCATCTAGCTCCTATTTTGAACATCTAAGGAGTTGTTAAGGTGGAAGAACATATTCCTTTTGGAGGCTATGCTCTTGCAATTCAATAATAGTAAAAAACCAAAACATGTGATAATAGTAGGCTGTGCTCTTTTGCATATACAAGGAGAATACTGCACAAAAGATAGATGCCTACTTTTTCAAATTAAGGTGTGAATTCTGTGTGCCTAGGATCTGTTTCTGAAAGCTAAGATACATTAGTCTTGATCTTCAAGCATGTTAGTGGCATGTACCTCTTGCAGAAAAGTGTGATAGTGAAGAGAGATTTCAGAAAATGCAATGTGTGTGGTTTGGCCGAATCTTGTGCAGAGCTGGCTGCAGAGCTGAAAGCATGCAGATTTTCTGTGACCCTTTCCTGAGCAACAAATCCCTTGATCAACTGGCTAAACAGTCCACTTTATGTTTGGGTGTTTGTGCCTCCCAATCGAAGCAACCTCCTGCTTACCCCAGAACTGGACTTGCACTCTTCATGGGATGAGCTTCCTTGTCATTACTAGAAGGGACTATTTGATAGTTTTATTATTTTTCATGCTTCTAACTCAGGAAATACTCAGTTTAGTTTTTTTAGTAAATGTATTAATGTTTGTTTTCTTATGAATTAGCCCCATAGCAGCAGAGGTATAGGAGGGCAGGCTGGTACTTGTCTTCACCTCCTCTGCTCAGTGTGCTTTTATTTTCTAGTAAAGAACTTTGCTCTTCGTATCAGTTTTGGATATATTTATTCAGACATTTATTTACTTGTGCATGGGCCTAATACGGTTGTATACATCACAAAATATTCCCTGTTCTCTACGCTTTTCGTTCTTGTTTTACATGACCCTTGTTTTTGCACATAACTGCTTACAGCCAAGCTGTAAAGATGGTAATAAAGTGTGTGCGTGGCAAAATAAGGTGGAACGAAACTCTTATATAGATGCTTTCTGTCATTTTTATGTGCATCACTCTCTTCCTTCTGATGTAGTGCTGTCTATAGTGATCAAGAGTCTTCCCTTCCTTCAGCTTTGTGTTTTCAGCATTGTGTTAATTGTTTGTGGTGTATGGGTTTTTCAGCGGCGTGCAGTGAGAAAGGTCAGCTGTCAGAAACAGGCCTGTCCACAACTGATAAGGCATTCGAGAGATTGGATTTGACTCATTAAGCACTTTCCCTGTAGTCATGGAGTCTGCTCTGCTGCAGAAAAAAGCCTAAATCAGGAAGGAAAAAAGCCCAGGATGAACTTGGAGCATGCGCCAGAAGCACTGGCACACCCTCCCTCTCACCCCTATGCACAGTGCCAGAGTTCCGTACGCTTCCACCACACTTGCATCCTCCTGCACCATGGACATCTGTGTTTATGCCCTGAGATTGTGTGTATTCACTCCAGTATTTACACCTGGGAAAGACACACATTCATTTTTTTTCTGTGTATGTACATTTGTGTATAAGTCCTCGTGTGCGTGCCCTGAAGTTACATGGGGAAGGTGCGTTTCCTTCCTGCCCTCAGACGTGCACTGTAAGTTGTATAAGGATATTAATTCTCCCACATTTCGCATGAATGCAAGTGCATCCACTCCAACCTGATTTTGTGTGTTTCTTGCTCTTGTTAATCTCTTCACACTAAGGTCGCTTCCTTTCATGCTGTAACAAAGGGCACACCTCCTCTTTATGTCTAGTTTCCTTTATGTCTATCTGTTGTGTTTGTTCAGATGCACTTTGCCTTTCCACAGAAATGTACTGTGTAGGCAACTGTCCTGCCTATACTGCATATACATGTCCAGTGCCCTGGTAAATACACATCGAACTTCCTGCTGTATACACATAGCAGAAGCCTAGCATGTTTCTCATTGCATACAAATGCACACATTTTTGTCCCTAAATAATTACCGGTCAAAGCTGCTCTGCCAGCTTGTAACAGTCTCTTGCCTGTGGCTTTGTTTGAGAAGAATCATTCTGCCTCAAATTGGGTTTGGATGCTGCTACTTCCATAAATGGTCCTAATGATGTCTCACAACGAGCATAAATGAAGGGCAGCAGTGGTGTTTGGCAGTGTATTTTGATATCCTGGCAGTGCAGGGGCTCCACATGTACACACTCTCCAGTCACACAGAAGCTGTGGGAAGCTGACATTGCCGCAGTCTCTGTGATACCACTCGTGCTGCTCTGCCCTGCTCTTGTCTCTCTTCCACTTCACTTTTGCTTTTCACCTTCCTTCGCACCTACACTTTCCCATGGGCACGGCTTTCAATACCGCGCACTGGTATTGAAAAGGATAATTTTGTGGATCATTATTGTGTTATTACAGTGATTAGAGGTAACAATTTTTCTACTCCCACTTCCTGCTGGAAGGATGCCCAGGGGGCTCCCTGCTCAGCAGCAAGCGCGACGCTCGCTGGAAGGCTGCTGCCAGCACAGACCCTGGGCACGCAGCAGCACACACTCACCTCTGGCAGTGCTGCCTCTCTCCCTTCTGCCCCTTTCTCTGTCAGCTTCCAGCAGCTCTCTAAAATAGTGCTGTTCAACAGAAGCAGGAATTTCTCCTCCTCTTGGGCTCCTTATATTTTGTTCTGAATGTACTTTTCAGCTTTCTCTAAGTGTTGGTGTAAATTATTTTGTTCATTCCTTTGGTGTTGGAAGACTCCCTCTGACAGCCTTCATGTTTTTTACCCCAAGCAGGACTAATCATACATTACATGTAGGGAAGACTCTGATAGCTACCTCATGTTCTCTCTAATACTATGGCTTTTTACTAAGGTCAGAAAATTTTGGAGACCTTGTCTTCAGTGTAGTAAGGAACAAAAATGCCCCAAGTGCACCCTGTTTTAATAGCTGAATGTTGGTGCACTTGAATCTGCATCCAGTAGTAAACAGGTCTAAATGCTTAGAATCACGATTAATATTTGGTGTTTGACTTCTGATTTTTAATAGGCTATAAGAGTAAGTGTAATGTGAAATTGGGAATTGCAGCTGGGATACAGATTGCTGCTGAAGAATAGTAAATCTCTCTTAGGGAGTGAATGTAACGTTGCTTGTTGGCCTACAAGTTGCTTCAATTTTGGTTTTTTTTTTTTTTTTTAAATGGTGTGTATAAAGAAACAACACTTTCAGTCAAGAATACATAAATAAAAAGCTGGCGAATTAAGAGCTCAGCTGTATGCTTGCACATTCTTACCCTGCTGTACTGTCACGTGTGCTCTGCACGGAGAGGTAGATGGGCCAGGCAGCAGCCCAGCAGTAGAGATGCCTCTATGAGAGCAGGGCTGGTGAATGTGTTAGATCTTGAACTTTATGTTCATGCTACTGTGATGTTCTCTCTCGTCAGTTTGCACTTTGCTGAATGTTCAGCCTGTAAGAAAATATTTCTACTGGTTGATCTGTTTAGTGATTGCATCCTTATGTTTTAGAATGATGCACCAGTAAAATAAGAAAAGTATAAAAATTGCAGAGTGAAATAAAAATTTACAAAAAAGTAAATACAGCAGCAGTGGTAATTGTCCTCACCCTTGCTTAGCAGTGAGGAATCTAGAGGAGATCCTATGCTCAGCAAATCATCATTATATTTCTTGACAAAATTTGTAGCAATATCTTCCTTTTTCCTACCTTCTGGGTAGAGCTGGGAGTGAGAATAGCAAGATTATTCAGAGAAATTAAAAGAAAAAGTATACTTTGTTCAACCAAAACAAATTGCAAGTTTACATGACTATATCAAATTCTTTCAGGCAAATTATTTTAAAAATTGATTTATTCAGCATTATTCATTTCAAAATAAACATGTTTCATGCTTTCATTTTAAAATAGAGCTCTAGGGTTTTTTTAAGAAATGTATTTTTAAGGAAGTGTAAACCAAAATTTTTAGATTTCATTTTGGGTTAAGGAAGACATTCTCACAGCATTGGGTTTTTAGTCCCTATGGTCAGTTGATAAGAATATAAAGAACAAGGACAACTCTTAAGTATGTAGTGCCATAGGCTGATACTTGGAGTTTATTGTTTTTTTGACAGAGAATGCAACATCACACACTGATACCAGCACAGTTGTTTGTATTTGGCAAACAATGGAAAATAGGCAGAGAAGAGGATGCTCAGAACACTTTGTACACTACATATACACTGGATTCGTACAGGGCTTCTCCTCACAGATGTGGAACCTTTCTTGGTTTTCGGAGTTTTATTAAATTCACAGAGTGTTCTTTTCTCACAGGTCTCAAGGACTTAACCTATATTTTTATCTTTGTAGTACAGATGGAGACAGCTGAGGTTAATTAAATGCCTCAGGTTGCACAGTGAATCAGTGACAAATTTGAAGATAAAATGCTGGGGCTCTGATTTTCCCACCTCTACTTTGTCATTTAGATCAATTTTAATGAGCAATTAAGAAAATTATGTTACCAGACGTATGCTATATTCTTTTGTAGACATATGTCATTTATTTATTTTCATTATTGTACTATTAATACTTTTGTCACCAAAACATTTTAGTGAAAAAGTTTTATGGCTGTGTTTTTCAGCTATTTTGTGTGCAGCATTGGAGGAAATTCTTCAGGCACTCCTGTTTCCTGCTTCTCTTTGGAAAAAGACAATCTGTGGTTTAGAGAGTCAGTAGGGAACCTGTGGATCATATTATTGGCAAAACTAGGTTTAAATAATCTCTGTCTATGCTGAGTATGTGGACTAACTAGGAGATTCTGTGTGATATAACTGATTTACTTTTTTTCTTCTCGGAAGAGGTTTGGTAAAATGACTGCAATATACTGTTGAGTGAAAAGGAGATTCCCAGCATTGACAAGCAAAATAGCTTTTCATTTGTGTGAGTATTTATTTGTTTAGATGATATGATCTTAAATGATATTTTTAATAGGAGCATGCTCCAGAAATTTAAGGCAGTTGTGCTTCTAGCAGGCTACTAGCTCTGCCAGTGTTATGTGACGGTGATATATGGAAACTGCTTTATACATTTAGTACATGTCAACTATTTTGAGGATCAGTAGCCTAGGGGAAATTTCTCCTTTCTTTGGGCTAAAGATTTAGGCACAGTCATCCCTCTTCCTTCCCTTTGCTCTCAGTCTTTGCTGTGCACTGGTCCAAATTCATCAGGTGAAGTAAGTCAGTGTGCAGGGCTGGTTCTGGACCTCTTAGGCGTGGTTTGCAGTCCCACAGGTCAGAGCCTCCTCTGTGCTGGAGCCAGCCCAAAGAGCATCATCCAAGGACACAGGCAGACAAAAGCAGAGGTGGAACCTGCAGCTCCACAGTTCTTGTGCAGTATCTTCAGATAAAGTATTTCTTCCTCTTGTTTTCATTAAGAGCTTAGCTGCACAGGGAAATAATAGATAAGCCAGGTTTAACAAAAACCCCTGAACATTTGTTGTATCGCCAAGTTTCCTTGATCTCTTCTGGGCTTAAATTTGAGGACCTTTTAACAAGCATTCTGCTTTAGACTCAAAGGGTAATGGGTAAAGTAGCAGATAAGGGAGGAGAGGGCATGATTCATGCTAGGCACTTGATGTTCTCTGGTGGAACATTAATGCTTCCTTTGCTGGTGGGGTGAAAGAGCTTCTTGCATAAGATCAGAGCTGCTACACTATGTGCAAAATTTGAGTTTGGCATTAAAAGAGCACTGGCTGGTGAGTGCATCTCACCCTTGCTGTGGGCTCTTGGGCTAACATTGCTCTTCACATCTTTTAAACATGATGGGAAATTTTGTCTTGCACTGATTCTTCCCACACTGTTTCTGATGTTGTTACGCTGATTCCTCTCTGCTTCCAAGTTACAAGTTATGTAGATGTAGTAATTGAGAATGAGAGGCCTGAGGGAACAATAAATGACACTATTTCTGAAAAATGTAACATTTCCCAGAATGGTTTGAAGTTAGTAAGCATTTAAGAGACTACTCTTTTTGCTGTAGGACTCCAGCTCAGCACTTAATTTCCACCATTATAACATCATTCTGTGATTTTACAGACAATTTTTTTTTCCAACAGCAAAAATTCTTTTTCTTCTGAAAAATTATTCCTATAATTTCCTTGAGGTTAGAAGTCATATACTTTTTCTAAGGTTTAATCAATGCAATCAGTGCAGTCATCTCATTATGGCATTAATATCACGTATATGTTCTTACTTTGCAGTTTGTGGAATACAAATGCAGGCTACGATATTGCTCTCACAGCTTCCACATATCATTATCACTGTTGGTGGTGCTTGGAAGATGCTTCATGCACTGAAGAATGTATTGTACACTATTTCTAATATATTTAAATATATAAGCTCTGTAAGACTTTTAAAACCAGTATTTGCTTTTGACTATGGTCACCACAAAACTGTGCTTGTGAGGGAGAAAGCATGGGACATTATGAGAGAGTTTGATGAGTGGTGTTACTGATTTGATCAGGTGGTGTGAGGAATGGTTAGACTAGAAAAAACCCAGTTATTTAGATGTATTATTTTTCCTGTTCAAAGGCTAGAAAGGAGTAATGCAGCAGAAGGATTAATGGAGGATGCAGTAATCCTCTGTTTAGCTACTACTGGAGTCTGTCACCATCTCTTTAAAATAAAAGCCTGATCATTTACTAAACTACTAGACCTGGAGGTTTGTTTTAATGGCATGAATCTGGGCAAGCTGCTTTGACTGCTTCTGAGGGCTTTCATTAAGGTTTTAGCATTCAGTCACTGGACAACTTTTCTGGAAGGTGAAGAAAATGGTTCACTTTTTTTGTCCTTCAGAAGTGTTGGCTGACTTATTTTCTATTTCATTGGACATACAGTTTCTCCTCCCCTAACCTCTGAGGGAATATCAGAAAGGGACTTGAAATGTAATTTGTTAGTTGTTCTGTAACGGTGAGGATGATGGCTATTATAGATGATTCCCAGGACTCTTCTGCCCAGAACAGAATTACCTCATAGTAAAGTTGGTGGGGGTTTGCTCAGCCTAGAGTTCTGCCCCATCATGCCTTGATCTTTTGCAGCTCATTGTCTAGAACAGCTTCTAAGTCTATTTTCTCCTTAGTTCATATGGTTTATAGGTAGAATTGATTCTTTCCAGACTTTGTTATGACTTGGTTAAAAAAAATTCATACAGTTCAGGTAGAATTTTAAAACTTAGGCCTGTTGTTTATGGTGTAAGAATTAGTGCAGAAAGAAGGCAAAGATACACACTCTGGCACAAGGATGTCTAGTCAGGTCCATACCCAGCTATATAGTTATCAAGCAGGAATACCTTTAATTGCAGCAGTACAGGAAGAATGGCACATTTCTCCCCAGAAGCACCCAATTTAATTGTGCTTGCTAGGATCGTGATGTTAGCCAGTCATACCATCAGAAATAACTTAGATGGTTTCCTTGTGTTAATTGTCATGCTACTGAAAGCACAGCTGATGCTCCAGTGCAGTAAATTGAAAGCCACAGTAAGTTCACAGCTCTGTTGTAATACTCTACTGATTCTACAGGCATGTCCACAGATGAGGAGGGCCCATCATTCAAGCAGCAAAGCTGCAGGACTAGTTCCAACTTCTGGTTTTCTTTTTTTCTTTTGTGCAATTTAGACCTTCTCCATAGATGTATCTTATAACAGTGTTCTATCTTTTAATGCACTAACCTGATTATCCACAATACCTTTTGATCCCTTTGATACTTTTCTGTTCTGTAGATGTTCTGGATTTGTGGTGAAGCTGGTGGATATTTTTTTAAAATCTATTTATTTATTTATTGTTTTTTGTTTTCTTTTCCTTTTACCGTGGTCAGTAGTAGTCCTCTCTTTCGATAAAAATTCTGCAGTTACCAGCTAACTTTGGAAGCAGCTTTTTATTAAGAAAAGCTTCATAACTGTAGGAGAAAAGGTTCTTGTAAATATGATTTTCTTGTAGACTGCTGTTTGGCAGGTCAGGGGAGTGAGTACCTGGCTGTTGTGCTGCCTCCGTTGCTAATGCACATTGCTTTGGCAGAAGCTTGCTGCATGACAGTGTTAGACCATTCCTAGACTATCAGACAGCACCAGCTCTTCTGTGCAAAGCACAGCAAACCACTCAGGTAAAGTAAATCTCACTGAACAATGGAGTGGTTATTAATTTTGAAGCTGTGCAGAGAGTTTGCTTTTTTCACTAACAGAAGACGTGCTCTCATGTTGACTGTAAGCCAAACCCCAGTAAGGTAGGGACTGCCTCACAGTACACCTGTAATGCAGTGAAGGTGCAAGGGGTGAGCAGCCGACCCCTGGTTTTAGGAGAGCTACTCAAGGTTTTCTTCAGGAGACTTCAGGAAAGTCATTGCCCATTTTATATTTTTCTAAATACTTCTTAATTGTGTCTGGGGCCAAAATTCCTGTACATGAGATGCTGCTTTTGTTGAGTATTATACTTCGTACTCCTGAGCAAAATGAGTGCTTCTAGGGTTTGCTGTTTTCAGCTCTTCAGTCATGAAGAATTTATTTTCAGGCATCATCCAAACCTTTGGAGGCTGATTTGCTCTACACCTTAGTTGGGGTGACTTCCTGGCAGGACTAGAGAAAATTGGGAAGTTGGTTTTCCTTTAGAAATATATGAGAACCTCTGGAATTAGCCCAGGATGGAGAGATAGGAGCTCCTGAATTCAAATGCTTTTTCTATTATTGATTTTCTTAGTGGCTGTGAGTAAACCCATTAAAATGTCTGTGCATCTGTTTCCTCATACATAAATCAAAATGCCAAAGTTTTCTACTTCTTAGTTATGCTGGGAATTCTGAGTATTTTCCTTTGTAGAAAGAACTTTGACAAGAACAGCAACAGTGTTGCACATAAAAACTGAAGCTAAAATTGCTATCTGGCTTTCCTAAAAGGTAGAATAGCTATATACTGTATGGAAAGATCCTGGAGTCTTGACTCTCCAGAGAACCTGAGACTCAGCAAGCGCTGGGTTTCTTCAGGGATGAGAAGAGCCAGGAACTTGGTTTAGGTACTGGTTTGCTGTGATTTTGTTTCTCTTCCTGCTCTCAGCCTGTGATATGTGCTGATGGCTGGTTTGGGTTTTAAACAGGTGTAAGTCTGAGACATGCAAAACTGGCTTTGCAGTGTGGTGATGGTAATTGCTTAATGTGCTGGGTGTGTCTGTAAGTGATTGGTCAGAAAAGGGTAACATTTTCCCATTTCAAGTGAGGGGTGACTCCGTTCGTTCAATGTCTGCTTTAGTTTGAAGATTCTGAGTTTTGCTGCTGTTCAGGCGATTTCTGTGCATCTTGAATATATTAAGGTTTAAGCCAAATGTGGAATTTTGTACAGGTCTTGGATCTTTGAAAATCCCATCTACTGCAGAGAATTTAGTTATGTGAATGTATTAGGAAGCAAATAATGGGTTTTGATTAATATTAACAAGTAGAATGGAAGATTTGATTGCTTATTTGTGCTAACCTGCTTTCACATTCTGATTTTTGTAAATGTATTTAGTATTAACTGAGTTAGAAATTAAATATTGCAAATCATATAAAAATCACTAGATTTCAAACATATCCCAAAGAATGTTCTAAGTAAATGTTATTTTATGCAGTTGCATTGCCACCCTTGAATAAGTAGATCATCAATTCAATTAAATATCACTGACTATATACAGGATTTCACATGCTGGAAAAAATCAGGGTTTTATCTATTGCTTCATGTGACATAAACCAAGGATCCCTGCTGAATTTGAGCTGGGTCTTAAGTTTAGCTGTTCCAGGTTCTCTGTGTTGCTGTGCAGAAGCTCCTTGGTACACTACTACTATTTAAGGAATATAGAAGATATAAATATCACAGTGCAATTTGTGGAACCTTCAAAACCGTACATCACAAGGGTCATGAGCTAACAAATAACAAGTGGTTCACCACTCTCTGGTCTTCCAGGTGTCACCAGACTGTGCCTGACAGCATAAAGAAATACCTGCAGCCTACTCAGAGCTTTTTGTCCTCATTCACTCTGGAAAGAACCTATATCCCTTAACCCCCTCTGTACTCTCTGGTAATTTTCAGGTGCTTTTTGATCACAGCTATTGTGTATGTCAGAGCATCCTAACAGTTGGGACAGTATGGAGAGGCCATGTTTGGTGAGAAGCTTTTCACGTGGCCTGACAGAAGCTCCTGTGTTGTAGCTTGGGAGAATACACAGTCAGGCTCTTTAGTGCACATCTTAGGCTCCAGCTGCTGGAGCCTTTCATGAGACTGCTAAACTACATGGCCACTGGTAAACTGTTGAGAAACCAGCAATTTGGAGAATATAGTCTTAGAGAGTGTGTTGACCTTGGCAGTTGTGCTTATGAGATGTGGCATGGACAGGCAAGAATTTTGATTTCACAGTGAACACCTTCACAGAGAGATTTTAGTGTGTGGTGATTGCAAATCTGGACCTCTGTCCAGAGCAGCCAAAGGAGGAAGAAAAAAAACCCCATAACAACATAGGAAACAGAAATAGCTGATAATCTCCCAAGAACAGGAAGGATACAAAGATGGATAATGTACAGAATCCCATCTATGACAAGTGTCAGCAGCAGATTACTGGAGGAAACAGGCAGATGACATAGTTGAATGCAGAGGTGGGTTGATAGCACCCTGTATTAAAAGCAGTGGTACAAGTAGGAGTAAAAGCTCTTTGAATTTGCTCTGGTCTGTTTTGATAAGTCTGTAGTGGTTGCCTTAAATTACTTTTTAGATTTCTAACCTACTCTTTGCCTTCTCCTTTATATTGAGTAGACCAGTGAGATTTCATCTAAGTGGTTGAGAAAGTGTAAATAGCCCTATTAGTATGTCTTGTGCTGAGTGAACAATCAGTCCCCTGTGTCCCCCTTCACAAATGTGTATTCAGTGCTTTGCACATCTTCAGCTGTGCTGAAAAGGCTCACTCACAATAATTGTGTTTGACTCCTGCCCTCAGACACCGGCTGTTTGATGGGAATTACCCTCAGGTACATGGAGCATGTGTCTAACTTGCTTGTAATGCATTCTCTTCTGATGGATCAGGAGTGACTGGGCAGGGGAATTATCAGTGTGGGGAGAGGATGGTTAAGAGCTTGGCTCCCACTTCCAGAACTGCAGTCAATAGCAGCCCTGTGTGCTTAGGCTGATTTAACACTGACACAAGCATAAACACTTGGTGGTGGTAGTTAAATGTATTCAGAATAAAATCAAAGAACCAAATAATTTGGAAGGGACTTCCAGAGGCTGTGTAATCTAACCACTAGCTCAGAGAAGGTCCAGTTAGAGGGGGCAGCTCAGGACTGTGCCTAATCAAGTTTTTAGTATTTCTAAGGATGGAGATTTCAGACTCTCTGGGCCCTTTCTAGTGTTTGACCATTGTCAAGACAAAACATATTTTGTGTAAAATGAGAATTTTTTGTATTCAGCTGTACCTGTTGCATCTCATCCTTCTGCAGAACTCTGAGAAGAATTTGGCCCTGTCTTGTCTATGCTCTTGCATTAAGTCATTAAAGAGATCAGTAAGATTTCCCTTGAGTTGTCTCTACTTGAAGCAGAATGAACCCAGCTCCCTCAGCCTCTCCACACGCATCACCTACCCCAGTACCTTGAGTATGGTGGTAGCTCTTTGCTGGACTCACTCCAGTATGTTGAAGCTGTTTTTATATGAGATAGCACAATACTGAACAGAGCACTCCTAATGTGATCTCATGGAGTAATTTGGGTGGCTGTTTGCTTGCAGGAGTATATGGACACGTGGTTTGCTTACTGAAGTACAAACACACATTGCTGCTGCAAGTCTCTGCTTAAAGCAGACCTTTCACTTGAGAATGATATATGTACAAGTTGCAATACTGTGCTATTTTTTCACCATTTTTTTATGCTGTGAGGACACAGATTTTACCATGTAGTTATTTTCCAAGGATGGCTACGACAACAAGTATTTTCCCTTCAGCCTTGTATTAATAAATTCTGGCTAATCTTTATTAGGATTACTAAATGAGACAAAATGAAGCAGAAAAGTACTATTAATGCCAATGGAAATAGCACCAGCATTTGCCTTGCGCAGTGATTTGTAAGAAATGATAGCTTGTCTGCTTGTACTATCCACTGCTCATCCTCGATTTCACAGCTGGGAGTCAGAAAGGTGCTGTAATGTGGAGTGGGGGGTGGGATCTGTACAGACTGTTGCAAGTACCATTTCCCTCCAGATGGCACTAGCCAGCTCTCCTGCAAGCTTTCCTATCACCATCCTGTATTTCTTCCACTGGATAAAATCAGGGTATGCAGCTGGCTCAAGTCACATAAGCACAATAAAACAGCAGAGCTGGCTTTGAGTGACTGGAACCCCAGGCACTGGGAAGCAAACCTCTAGCTCACACAAAGGATTTCTATGGTATTCAAATACTGCTTCCAGTTGCTAAGAAATTAATGCAGTGGCATTCATTATTGTACATAAGAGATTTCTTTTCTTCATGAGGAAATATTAAATGTCATGTGCTGTGGATAATGCCCCATGTTGTTTGGGTTTTTTTCTGTTTGAAAAAGATGTGCTTATCTAGTACAGATTTCCTGGATAGTGTGATCAGACAGGCAAAGTTCTCAGATGTGTTTACCAGCAACATTACTTATATCTGTGGACAAAATGTTTTGTGTGGACTTCCCTCATGCTCTTGGAGAAGGAATCTTAGGGCACTTCATGTGGCTCTCTTGTTTGCTTTGTCTCTCTTTCTATTGAAAGCAAGGGGCAGCTCTGTTAGGATTATATTCTGGTGTCTCTCTTAAATTTCCTGTCAGATAGGTTAAGATAAGTTTGGATGGCATTAGTACTGAATCTAAATACTGGTCTTCGTGAAATTTTGGGTTTTTTTAATTGACATGTATGGGGTGGTTGTGTTGTGAATAGTAGAGCTTTCCATTCTTCTCCTAAAAAGGATGTGAAATGTCTTATAACAGTCCTTAAATATGCTTTTCCTAGACTCCGCTGTTGAATGGTCCCTATGGTGACAGTGCTGCAGTGTAACTAAAAACACAGTACTGAAATTCATTGCTACCAAGGACCCTACAGTTAATTCTCTTGGCAGCCATATTACAAAAGGAGCTCTACAGTTATTAGCATGCCTTGATATTTAGCTCTGTAGTTAATAGTGCTGTGGGATGCTCAAATTTCATGACAACCTTAAATCTCTTCTCGGCTGACTGCTGAATAGTTCTTTTGTTTCCCTTCCTTTCCAGCACGGGATGAGAACATGGCCACTTTCCGTGGTTCCGAATACCTTTGCTATGACCTGTCGCAAAACCCCATCCAGAGCAGCAGCGATGAGATCACTCTCTCCTTCAAGACATGGCAACGCAACGGGCTCATTCTGCACACTGGCAAGTCAGCTGACTACGTCAACCTGGCCCTGAAGGACGGTGCGGTCTCCTTGGTCATTAACCTGGGGTCTGGGGCCTTTGAGGCCATTGTGGAGCCGGTCAATGGCAAGTTCAATGACAACGCGTGGCACGACGTTAAGGTGACACGCAACCTGCGGCAGGTAATGGTGTAGGGGAGAAAACGCTGGGAAGAATTTTGTTTTGTTTTATTGGGACAGGCAGATGGGAGAGAGTAATGGAGGAATGGGGAAGTTCAGTGGTATTGCTGGAGTTTCTCCACCTATTCTGGATCTTGGTGCCTAAAGGACTATGAAAAAACATTAGTTGATGGGAATTTATCCCTGCTGCAATATCTTCATTTCCACTTTATTAATTTTATGTTTTTTCCCCAGTTTGATTTAATAATAAAAACTCGTGACATAACTTTTACTTTCATCTCCCTTTTCTTTTTGCTTTTTCTGTTCTCCCTTTTAAATTTTATTATTTCCTTAATTATGATTCAATCTTATCAGTAATATTCTTGTTGCATTTAATTACTGTGGGAACAGAGCCTATTTCCAACAGCCAACGCTCTACACCTCTCTCCTTTTTCTTTCTTTCTTTCAGTTTTGTTAATTGGTTTAACCATTGCCATGATGTCACAGTACTAATTCTGAAGGTCTTTTGTTTTTCTTTTCCTTTTCTTTTGTGTGTGCATATGAGTGTGCAGGTATGCAGGCTGGTGGGTATGTGTGCAATTATTTTAACTTTATAGCTTTGGAATTAATTGGCTGGAGTCTCTCTGAGTCTTCTTGATTCTCTGTTCTTTTCTTCTTTCTGATTTTTCCCCTTCTTTCTATAATGAGATTCTACTTTATTTCTTGTCTCTGCCTGTGAGACTCTTCTGTTGGCTGTGAGGACTGGAAAAGTGGAAGGATCAAAAAACCCCAAGCAAACTCAGATCAATCCAGCACCCTACAATTCCACTTTGGAAAAGTTTTTCTGATTTTACCACTGTAATTTTGCACATCTACATGCTGCTTTTCCTAGCAGACAACTGTATCAGGTGATGTATTTGGTATTAGGCTAGTCTTAAAATCCTGAAGCCTTTCTCATGAAATATAAATTCAGACATAAATAGATAAAGATAAAATTAAATAATGTTGCTCTGAAAGCTGGTAAATACATCAAATCACTAAGGCCCATCCACTGCATGATAAATGAGGTTTACACAGTGAATAGGAGCTATTTGGTGTCTTGCTGATTGGTAGAGGAGCAGAAATTGCTTGTAAACTAAGATCTAAAAATCAATTTGTGAATACAATGTGACCTTTGTTTATTTTCTCATTAATGTCAATATTAGCACAACCTTTAATAGCTTTAAATAAGTTTATGCAATGTAATTTGTGGTAACATTTTACAGTAGCTAAGATCAAATGTGCCTGTGAGGTAGGATAATCAGTGCCAGTGATCAGTCTCTACTAGGAGATGCCAGAGGATAATTTTTCTGTTATCAGGATTTCATGTCTTTCTTTTCAATATTTGGGTTTGGGGCTGAAAATTTTTATTTGTCTTTCTCATGTAAATCCCTGTATTTCTACATACTTGGTGTGAAGAAAAATCTGTCATCAAACTTTCATAGACTACAAAATTCTCACCTACGGAAAAAATCAATCTGTTTTCAATAGTTCATATGCAGAAGCAAATTTAGTTTCTTATGCAGTGGATGGGTCTTAATGATCCTATTTTGTTCAAGCTTTTCCATCAGTAAAGTAGAGGGAGATGCACCAACTGGTCTATGTTTGTCAGTCTGGGAAGGTCAGAACATGTGGCTTTATTTGATGTGTTTTTTTAAAATTGTAAGTTCCGGAAGAGCTGGTCCTTGAATATCTCAGTAGAGTTTATTGGCCATTTTAGTTAATCATACTTTTTATTTTTCATTGGAAATCAATTTCTGTGGGCAAATGTGCCAGAAGCAAAATGAATCCTTGCTTCATGCCAGGATTGGTTTGGATTCTGAAGAATCAGAAAGTGAAGGGTCACAAACAAAATTGTAGATGGGAAGCTGTCACATTTTTTTCTTAATATTTTAGCTGGTGATTTTTCAATTGGTCCACAGAAGTGGATCAAAAAAATGGTAATCTGTCTATGCCTTTTCATATTTGATGAGCCCAGGGCAGTACTTTGGCAATTATTAGAAAGCATGTGGTCCCTTGCCACTTAAACAGCACCTTAATTTTTTAATTCTCCTGATCCATGCACTGTGAATGTTTTTAAGTGATCCTGAATTGTTAAACGGCCCAACTTGAATGGGCAAGAGAGAGGACGTTTTAATGAGATGGATGTGCTCTTTCCAAAGAAAGGCTGGTCTTCAAATCAAATTATTTTTAATTAGCAGACATGATTTGGGGTCCAATTTTACAGTTAAACATGACACAATACAGTTCAACCAATAAATATCAATAAGGCTGGAGTATTTTTTTAAGTTATCTTTTCCCTGGATGCTTGCATTTTAACTTTTGATGTGTCTCAAAATTGAGCCAGAACCTAAAGCTGCTCAGAAATTGGAATTGATGAGGCCTTGAGGCAAAGCAATCATGATAGTCCCGAAAGTTGTCATCCAATATAGTTTTGTATAACCTAAATAATTTTTGTATGTAAAAGATCATGGGATGTATGTCTTTCCTGACATAACTTCACGTGTAATATTGCAGCTTAATATAGTTCGCTTGAAAGTCTTGTTTCCAGCTGTGCTCATGTTTCCTCAAAAAAACCCCACTCCAAAACCAAACAAAAAAACCCGACAAAATGCATTACCTCTGAATGTTGAAGCTTTATAAGAAAATCTGTTGCCTCCTTGTAACTGGTTGAAAATATTGCACTGTAGATAAGTATATGAACTTTAAAGGAATAATTTAGAAATTCCAAGAATATTATCTAAATCTAAGCAATTCCAGCTAAATGGACTATCAGCAGCTTCAGGATGCCATCTAATCTTTTCCTCTGCTTTTTTGGGGGCTAAGAGAAAGGGGAGGAGGATTTGCATAATTTTTTGGCTGTTTCTAGAATTAGAGTGGAACTTTAAATAGTTGGACTTTTGCCCAGTATTTTTTGAATTGTTAAATGTTTTGTAGCTAAACTAGGAGAGTACTAAGGGCTGCTTTTTTTTAGATCAAATGACTATCACAGCAGTTAATCTCCTTAGAGACAAACCAAGTGAATCTGCAAATTCCCTTGAGTAGTGATCGTTAATGTCAAAGCAAATCTCCTTGTTTATTTATCTTATTATTTCAGTTAAAACTAAGCCCCCTTTCTGCCTTGTGAGAAACCTTTACTTAGAAATAGGATCATGGCTGCATTTTACCGGGGCTTTCAGAGCATTTTTGGGTCAGTGTGGTCTATGGGCAGAGGAGCAGAGGAGACTGAAGGTCAGACTTCCTGTGTCTGTCTTCAGGTCTGCTGCTGACACTCCATCTCGTTTTTAGCACACTCTTCTCCCTGTCCCATATTTCAACTCACTTGCTCATAAAATTAAGTTTACTGACATGACGTTTTACTGTGAGTAAGACTTCCTTGGTGAAGAATTCAGGAGTTTGTGCTCATTATACCCAAGTACAGAGTATTATTATTGTTTCATTCCCATTGGAAAATAACCTTGGGACTTTATGCTCAATGCCACAATGTCTTCACAAACTTACTTTCCTAGTCGATGCCCAACTCTGAAGCCTGTAAGCAGACGGTTTTTCTATGAGGCAGTGTAGATCTTGCATAATTTACGATAGTTTTTGCCACCATCAATCATATTAGAGCAAGGACTTGGAGCCTTCACAGGCTGCCGTTCCCTATTGACACTGAAGCTAATGACAATGCAAAATCTACTGTAAAGATCTTTAGTTCCTCAACTGCTAAGAAACAAACAAGAAGCAATGTGTAGGTTCAAACAGTTGGCATCTACATGCCTTGGGACAGGTTAAAGAAACATCTGCAAAGTTCTGCTAAACCAAACTGACTGTTAAATTCTCCTAGCTCCTTTGTAATAGAAATGCAGTGTAACAAGAGAGATGCTAAATCTTGCCAATCTTCTGTCTTCAACCTGGACACAAGTGACACAATTCTTTCTACACAATTCCTCAACACATTTCTCTCTACAGTAGGAGAGGTTCAATTCCTATATCTTGGATGACAGAAGTGAGCTACAGGCAGACAGCCAAACACAGGCACTGTTATGTGCTCTTCCTGAAAGTCACAAACTCATCTGCTGTAAAGAAAGCTGCAGACTGGGAAACTTGGAAGGAAGACACAGAGTCTTGGACTCATCTTCATCTGTATTCTCCAGCCAAAGGAAATACTGGCCTGCTTGTGATACTCGGCAGCACTTGAGGGTAGTGAGGCTTGGAAGAGGAGCAGGCACGTGGGTGGGTGGTGGTGGGTGGAAGAAGGGAGTCATGGCTGGGTTTGTGCTGAAGGGGTAAACTGTGTACTGTGTGCTGAACTCTGCATAACTGAGAGTAACATTCTTGTTTGATGGAAGCACCTTGATGGGCATTTGAAGAGTAAGTATTGCACTGTTTTAACTTTGCTTCAGGTCTGGATAATGTGTATGAGGGTTGAAGCTAATGACTAATACCAGGGTGGGAAGAGTAGGCAGCCCCCTCTTTCTTTACAGTCTAGATGGCATGGTTCCCCATAGAGTCCTGGTCATATTGTCCTCTTTCTCACTTTGTGTGTCTCAGGTGCCCTACACCTTTTTTTGAAAAACTAACACTAGACCATTCATGCGATGTGTCATTTTTACTAACCAACTAATGTACTAACACCCTAACGACTCATCTTTGCTTTTAGTTATTTTAATTAACAATCGTTCTGTTCACGATTTTTTAATTTCCTTTCTTCCCCCTTTTCCGCAAAGCACTCAGGCATTGGACACGCTATGGTAAACAAACTACATTGTCTGGTAGATATCATTCTTATTGTCTCTTTTTTTGGGTTTGCCGTGTGTTACCCGCCTTCTCCTCCCCCTACCTGCTCTTTTTCCCTGCTCCTTTATACTTACTGCTTCCTTTAATTTTATTCTAATTTGATTGAAAACACTCCCCTCCCCCCCCCTTTTTTTTTTTTGTTTTTCCTTTTTTTTCCCTTTCTTTTTGAATAGAAAAATGAGCATCAAAAGCAACTAACACAACTCTTCTGGAAATGGGGTTTGGACATTTCTTTCATTGTTTTCTTCACCTCTGTCTTTAGTTCTTCTTTTCCTTTCCAGTGACAAATTGTTGGGGTTTTTTGTCCTTTGTTTTTGAATTTAGATTTCTTTCTTTTGCTTTTGTTTTCATTTGGCTTTTTTATTGGCTCTTAATTTGTTTTTTTGGTTTTTTTTTTTACTGTGAAGGTTTCTAGATCAGAACCATTGCAGGGCCTCTAGTCCGTGGTGGTGAAGGCTCTCTTTTTCTCTCATCCTTTTGTTGTGACAATGGCTATTACAGGCAAACTGGCCAGAGTTGTCCTCTTTCTCCTGATTTTCCCCCACTTCCCTCCTTCTGCTTTCTGTCCTCCTCCCTCTTGCTCTCTCTCTCACTTTCTCTCTCTCTCTCTGACCTCTACCTGCGTGGCCAACAGGAGCTCAGCCGGTTGTTTGTTTCAGTACACACTCTGCATGGCATGTCCACGTCTGGTGACTCTCCCGTCTCCTCCTGGCCTCGATCTATTTTCCTTCATCTTCCCTTGAAACCACTAACAACATCTAAGCAAAACACATAAAATTCACATTCTCCTCTCCCACCCTTTCCTTCTGTCACCTTTCATCCTCCATGTGTCTGTGGTTAGAGATTCTGGGGACATTTCTGTTTGGTTTTGAGTTTTTTTTGTTGTTATGGGGTTTGTTTGGTATTTTTATTTTTGATTGCATGTGAGTGTGAAATGGTTTTCTCTCCCTTTTTCTTCTCCTCTCATCTTTTGCTTTTTTCCTGTCATCTTTCTGGGCCTCAGATATATTGGCATGACACGTCAAAGTGCAGTGTGTGCACGCTTTGTATCTTCTTTCTTTCTCATATCCACTTCTATCACATTTGTTGGTGTGTGGTTGATTTATTTTGATTTATTTTTTTTGGTTTATTTTCTGCTTATATTTTGGTTATGGGTTAGTCTGTAAATTTTTTTCTTCTTCCTTTTTTTTTTTTCCTTTTTTCCCCCCTTCTTTTCTTCTTTTTGTTTGTTTGTGGTGGGTGGTGGGTGTGTGTCTCTCCAGGTACATGGCATGCACATCCATAATGTATTGAAAGTGAGATCCCTCTCACCCTATCCCTGAATGCATGATTGTCAGTGTGCCGTGAGCAAAAGAAACTTAAAAAATAAAAAATACCAACCTTGTCTTCATTAGAGTTTGTTTTTTTTTTTTACTAACAACCATAACTAACTGTAATCATTAAAATAAATTCTAATTAATCATAAAATCAGCTAATATGAGAAATGTCTTTCAAGGACAGTTATATTTTCTGGCCTGAATAGATGGAAAGCATCTGGCTGGATAGGCTGCTGGGTAAGCCTGAGAGTGCTGATGCACCAGAAGGGGGAGAAGCAGATGCTGAAGCATTTCTCTGTGGGAAAATCAGACCAGAAAATAGAGCTCGACTGAACTAAAAAAAAAAAAAAAGCATACCAAATCTCAACAAAATCCTTAATAAAACTGGCATAAAATTATAGGGGAGGTAAGTTGTTCGGTTCAGGATTGTAAGGTCATTGCTGGGATTTTCTTTGTCCATTGTGTCCCTCAAACAGGTGACAATCTCTGTGGATGGCATCCTTACCACCACGGGCTACACACAGGAGGACTACACCATGCTGGGCTCGGATGACTTCTTTTATGTGGGAGGGAGCCCCAGTACTGCTGATTTACCTGGGTCTCCAGTAAGCAATAACTTCATGGGCTGCCTCAAAGAGGTAACTATTTCAAATTAATTCTTGTTTCTGTGCTTTTGATTTGTTAAAGTCAACGCTTTCCTGCCTTACACCATCAATTCTTTCCCTGATGCTTAATTTTATACTGATAACTGCAACAGCTCTGTAAGGATAAACTTGTCATTCAGCTGGACAGAAGGCTGGAAAACTCATGGAGTTAAGGACAGAATCAGATTTCTAGTGCTTGGATTACAGAAAAAATGCTTGTGGTGGAAAAGTAGGAGAGGTGTCTTCTCTATACTGTTAGTATTTCAGAAGAAAGTAGTACTGTCTTCTAGGCACTGAGGCAATAGCTATTATAAAAAGACAAATGGCCTTTGATTACTAAGTAGCATTTTGAGATGAAAAAATCATAATCAGAAGCTTATTTAGGATACTTTTTGAGGTCTTGGATTTCAGCTAGGAGTATAGTTAGATCTAAATTTCCCAGGAAGATACAGGAATAGAATAAAACAGAAAAATGGAAGTTGAAGGCAGCATAAAAACTGTAAGTTTTGCGAGGAGAGTGCAGCATGAGAGTGGAATGGAGGTGTGGCAATCATGTGGCATGTGGGCGTGAAGTGTTATGATATGATTATTGAGAGATGCCTCTCCCCTAATTAAAGTGCAAATGAAACCATACGCTGAAGTCAATAGTTTGGATTTTATTGAAAAATAAAATGTGAGCTAGAGAGATGGATTAAGCAGAAGATAGTCACCACCCATGCATCCAGTGGTGTCCTGTTGGTCCTTCTTCACCCTGGGCTTCTAAGTGCTGGGGACCCTGAGGTCACTCAAATTTTCAGTATTTATCTATCTTCACAAACAAAGGAATTAATGCTCATTGGTTGCACACTGAATTTATTCTATTGGTTAAATGATTCCCTCGCTTCTAATGCAAATTAGTCCCATGCTCAGTCTTTCTGGTTTTTTTTAGTTGGTAGGTTGCTTGAGTTGCTGGGTTGTGAATTGGTGGTTGCAATCTCCCCTGATGGAATTACCTTTTACCATTCTGAGCTGATTCAGCACAGTTGCTTTCCTTATGGTTCATAAATTCTGCTTTCTTTATGTCCATTATCAGTTATCCATTCTTCTCTTACAGCACTGTTTTTCTTCCCCTAGCCTTGAGATAACACTTGCACAACAGAACCACCTCTACCTTATCTCAAGTTCTCAGTCGTGGTGGCTTAGTTTAGAGTCCAAGTTCCCAAGGTCCATGGAAGCATATTTGGGGAAGGGGTCGGGAGGTGGAGGGGGCCCTCAGTGTTATAGATGCCATCTGTCCCATCACTCGGGGTGATCTTTCTTTGACCAGTGATATGTGCAGGAGAAGTAGCTTCTTTACAAAGTTTTCCACAGTGGGAAGTTTTGTCTGGATGAATTACCCAGGATGTGGTGACCGGATCTCATCTCTGCCTGGAGTTAGTGCCATCCTGTCACTCCATTTTGTGCTCATCTTGTGGCAAAGTCATTCTGTGTCCTTAACAATGTTTGAGACGAGCAACGGTGATCTTTAAGTCCTCACACTGTGTTGGAAAGTCTGTGCACTTGAGTGGCTTCATAGGTCAGGAAGAGCTAGCTGGTTCTGAAAACCGTGTTGTCTTAGTCTGGCTGGCTGCACTTGTCACATAGTTTATCCCCAACTTTGAGAAAATTCACACATGGGTAATAGAGATTGGACTGCCTGGCTAGCAACAGGAACCAGAATAGTGATCCTTGGGAAAAAAACCCAAAACAAAACAGTTTAAAAGAAGATGACTTCTGAGTCCGAATCCCAACCTTGGTACAGTTTAGTTTTAGTGCTGCCTTGAAGTCATCTTTTGTCTTTTTTCCTCTCTCTTCAAATATAAGTGGTGATTATTACTGTGATTAATGGGGATACAGATATTGATGTCTCCATAATGTGTTATAAAAAGCTTACTGAAAAACAAACTTTTCTGTCAGTCAGCTTCCTAGCTAGCCTGGAATAAGAGTTTCTTGCAAGAGTTTTCTCCTTAAGGTTGTGATTCTGCAGTAATGCTGTTTATCATAGGGTGTGGCTGGGTGGGATATAATTTTGTTTGCAACCCAGAGGTTGTCACAATGTCCTCTTTGTATGAACATTTAATATTAGAGGGAAGGAGGAGCTGAGATTTCATATAGGAGCCATGGAAACAGCAGTGCTGAGCTGTATGTTGTTCTGGGGCTGTAGCTGCCTTGACAAGTCATCATCCTACTCATGCTCGACTTGCAGTGTCAGGGTTTGTATGCTGTGTGCCAGTCCTCTGCTGTGAGGAAGAGTTCTCAGTCTGAAGCTCTTCTGCCTGGCCTCTGGATTAAAGGGATGCACATATGCTAGAGAAGAGCATGTGAGCATCTTCTATAGGAAATGAAACTTCACTTCTTGAATACAAACTGTCATACTGAGATCAAATCCTTCTGGTTACATTTATAGAGCCTTGGGCCTGATTTTCCTAGGCACTGAGCATCCCAGTTTGACTGAAATCAGGAGAAGATACAGCTTCTTAGTGTCTCTTTAAATCAGGATCTTAATTTTATTTATGGATGCTATGAACATAACACTTAGCAGAGGCCTTTTTTATGTGCTCTAAGTCAAGCCAATGGAGCAAAGAAAGCAATGACAAGAAAATCTTCAGCAGTTTTATTATTTGTATAATCATTTGTATTCTATTAGCTTGCACAATGTGCTAAGAGCCACCAACATAGTCATACCAGACTCGTAATGCTCTGTGAGAAGAAAAGCCCAAGCAACCACTTAAGAATGAGAGGAAGAAAACAGGTAATCGGAATGTGCTTTGTAATCTTCACTTGACTAGGCAGTGACAGGAGATGTGTATGAGCAGATGTCTTGACTTGCTGGCTGCTTTAAAGCCATAGTCTCCTTAAAAACAACCTACTTATAGTAGTGGTCCAGTAATGCTTTCAGCCACCTTTGATCCTGGGGGAGACAGAACTGAGTTAGTGCAGTGCTTTCATGTTTATAATGTGTCTGGTTCCAGAACTGGCCACAGAGAACTTCACTTGGCTTTCTGCATAGTTTGTCAGCATATTTCATGAATTAGTCACTATAGCTTATGTTTTTTCCTCTCTGGCCAAAAAGGATTCTCAGTCTGTCATTAGCCAGTACTGGAGTAGCTTGGGTTTTTAAGAAGAATATTCTAAGTTTAGTATGTTAGATGAAGGGGTAGGATAGACTAATAGTAAATATTGTTCCTTTCAGTTAATGCTTTCTAGTAGAACAAAGCTGTTCTTTCATAGTAAAGTCCTAAGTATGTAATTGCCTGTTACCAGAGACATAGAACATCTCTGAGTGGATTGCACTGTTTGTAATGGTGGTGAACTCTTTGCCAAGCCCTCTACTGATCTCTTGAAGGTGTTAAAGCAGAATGGTCTATTCCTACTCCTCTGGATCAAGACTGCTTCTAGGGATGTGTCACTTTCCTAGGAAGACAAAGGGATTTATGCAGACTTTGAGGTGAAACTTTCAGCCTTTCTCCTCTAATCTCTTGTGTTTTATCTAGACTGCACCAGTCTGAGAGTACACCAACCAATTTGCTTGTGTTGGGGCTCAGAGGACTCCTTGAGTAGAGCATTGCCCCCCCACTTCCTCTGAGATGGCATGCAGGTGCTGAAGTGCTGGGGACAGAGTGCCCAATGACCATCTCTGCCCCTTCGCAGCAGGAAGGGACTGGTGGGAGGAGGAGTGGCAGCTCTGGCAGGGTCCATGCTTCTGTGAGCGGAGTCTAAGCCTTGGCTAAAAGGAATTGGAGTGTCTAAGATTATGTTCTTGACAAGGAACTAAGAGTCTCAGGGCTCCTCTGCTTTAGTATCTATATAATATTTTTTAAAATTAATCAAAATATCTAGATAATGTTTTCTTTAGGTTGAACAATTTCTGACCTAATGGTACCTCCTTTCACCATAGAATACATCCTCATGTCTCTTCTTTCCCTTGTGGCTATAGGTTTTGACTGAACAGAGTCTACTATGTTGCTAGCAGTAATATACCTAAATCATAAATTCAAGAATTGATGTGTAGTTCAGGTCGGGATTTTTCCTCTCTGTTCATCAAAATTAAAGATTTCCCCATGTGTGGTAAACTATGTTTGGTTTGCATTTCTCCATAGCCATCCTAGCAGTGTTGCAGTATACCTGACACTGTAATGAGGGAACAAGACTGGAAAATAGAAGGAACTTTTTCCATGAAAATTTTAAAAGACAGAATATGCAAATAGGGTAGTACACTGACATGAAATATGGACATTATATTGTAGTCACATAGAATCCAAGGCTTTTTGGACCTTCATTCTTAAGATGAATTGTTCTAGAGGAAATCTGGGGGGAAGCAGGTGTATTTGTATTCCCTATGATGGATGAAACCAGATACAGAGATGGGATAGGAGAAGATGCAGGAACACATCTTGAGACAATTGAGCAGAAATATTTTTAATGGATGTCAGGGAAGGTGTGACAGTGCTTTAACAGATAGTGATTGTTAAACAGGGAGAAGCACTCACTTCAGGTGGAAAGGGAACAGTATCCATTAATGGGTCTAATGACACCTGTATGGCCAGAAAGAATTAGGACAAGAAAGGTAACAAGAAACAGCTGTATTTTGCATGTAATGAAGGGCCTCAGGGAGGAGGTTGCAGTAATCAAGGATGGAGATGGAAAGTGGCAGGGTGGGAAATTTAGCTGTATGGGCAAAGAGGGGAAAATGGTATTTCAATATCCAATTGCTAGGAAAGGGAGAGAATCAGAATATTTCCCAGGATTAGGAAGCCAGCTATTCAGATTTTATTTACTTGGAGCAGGACTTAAACAGTACAGATGGAGATGCTTTAGAAGAGCCTAAGGTGGTCCCTAGAGAATGGATATTCATGAGAGAATTTATGAAATCCTCACATTTTTCTATCAATGCTTTATTAAAATCTCAATTCCGAGAAATGTTGATTGGTACTAACAGCTTGATGGAAGCAGTGAGGCTTGCATATGGGTGGAATATGGCAGAAATTATTACGGGGGTCAGGCACCATCTGGCTGTGATGGGAGAAAGCTGTGAAAGCTTAGATCATTTCTGTCTGCAATTTAACTTCTAGGAGCCAGATTTCAAAATGGTTCATGAATGTGCCCAGTTGCTGTATGTATATCTCGGATGCTATCTGCAAGCCAGGTCTTTTCCAGGCCTATTTGATGTGTGGTGATGATATGGTTTCCGTCTGGGGATGAGCTTCTCTGACTGGAGTGTCATACCTCGGAGGAGGCTAAAGGTGCAGACGGAAGGCAGCCTAAAACTGGCGGCATAGGAAAACGGGCAGACAGAGAAAGTTGTAGTTGTAAGAGCCCCTCCCTAAGCCCAGAATCTTCTTCCGCATCAGTGATTTAACAGAGCCCCAGGAATGCCTAAGAGGACAGTCAGGAATCAACAGTGTGGGGATTGCACTGAGGTACAGTGGAGGAAGTTACCACATGAATGGCACCAATTGCCCACACAGGTTAATCCAATACTGCTGCTCCAACTGTCCTATTGTGTTTGGGCCTGTATGCTTCCTATCGGTATTACTTAGTGTATTTAATATTTGAAAAAGAAAGGGAGAGGCTAGTGGCATGATGTAGAAGCTGACAAAGCATGGCCAAAGGTTGAATATGATTCCACTCCTCAAAATATTGCTTGTTCTTGATCTTGGTCTCTCAGTGCTGTTCTCTGCCAGAGCATTCCAAATAGACCAGATGATGATTATGACCCTGATTCCTGAGATTCCATATCCAGAGGTTTGTAAGGTGCCTCACTCTTAAACTTCCAATTGCAGTGCTGCTGCTGTGGTGGATCAGCCTCCTGTTGCAGCTGTACAGTGTGTGTCTTGAGAGTCAGGAATGCCAGCCATTTTCTCTGTGCATCTGCAGGGCATCTGACACAAGGTCTTCTTCAAGTGTTTGAGTGCCACTGTTGTAGCAATGTAAAACAGTGGAGATGCTGGCCAGCATTTTGAGTAGCTGCTGATGACATTCTTAAGCTAATAAGTAAAAAATACCCCACTCATTTCTGGAAAGATTTAATTTGGAAGTGGGAATGGAGGCTTTTGGAAACTGAGAGCAATATGATAATGAGGTAAGATGCTGAGAGAATTCCGAGTATACCAATAGCTGGGGAGGGAAATATGATAGTGTTTTCTCATTGGGTAAGGCTTATAAGCTTAGGTTCTGGGCTGGTTTGCATTGGTATTTCTGTATTAAGCTTGGAGTCAGAAGGGATATGTGGTTGGCCAGTTGAACATTTCCCAGATTACCTTCTTGCTGCCAACACATATTAGATGTTTGGGGAAAAACCCTGAAAGACTTTTTGGTACACAATGAAGAACAGCTTTTGCCTTCGTATATGAGTATGGGAAATAATATGAAGCCAAGGTGAGCAAGAGGCACTCTGAGTGGCTGAAAGTTGAGACACCTGTCTCTCGACTTTGACAGCACTGAAAAAGAAGCAAAATTGTAAGGAGGATTGTTTAAAGCCAAACTTTTAAATCTTGCTAGCAGAACTTATGTTGCCCTGCCAGACCTCTGCTGTGCTGCCAGGAGTGACGTGCTTCCCTTGTTTTGCTTGCCTATAGGTTCACGTATGCACACCATCCTATAACCATAACAGATTGGATGTGCTAGCCTCTTTTCATGGGAGTAACTACTAGAGTGAAATCAGAGAAAGTGTATAATACTACTTCTGTCAAACCACGCATAAGTTAAGTAAGTCTTCTATGGTTCCATGTCTCAATGCTAACATTTAGTGGAGTGATGAATTTCAGCCTCTCTGGAGAAGGCACTTGATTCAGCTGATTTTGCTACTAGTGCTTTTAGGGAATCATTTAGCAAGGATGAGAGAAAAGAACAATGCGTTTGTCAGTCTTTCCAACAGAGAAAGTCTATGCTTATACTATGAGCCAGGGAAAAAGGAAGAGAGAGGATACAGATTTCCATGAGTCTTGGGAGGTGAAAGGTCAGAGGTAAGCATGCACAGAAGAAAGCATCCCATGGTACAGCAACACAATGTCACATTTTTGGTAAGGATAATACTGTCCCCAGGAACTGTAGTCCTTAGTCTTTTCAGGTGTATTTGTGCAATGCCAGTGCTGCAGCTTCGCTTTAGCTAGGGGGTTATTCAAAACCTCTGTTGCCTATGTAGCTTAGCCCTTGCCTATTCTACTGAAGTGAGGTTTCTGGTAGCATTATTGCCTTGCTTCAAGGATGGCACAGAAAGAGCTTGGTCACTTGGCTTATATGCATCTATAACAAGAGTTTTGCTGGCATAATGATATTGGATGAGGGTTTGTTGCGAAATAATGTAAGCTAACCTCAGTTATTGATCAGTCTCCTTCATCAAATGTTCTGGATGCATAGAAAAGTGGAAGAGTAAGGTACTCATGACATCTCTGTAGAAAGTTTACTCACAACCTCATATATCCATAAAATGTATTCCTGTTAAGCAGGAAAAATATTTCAGGTTGCCTCATAAAATTAATCTTTAGTGAATGGAGCATGAAAATGAAGTGCTAGAATTATTTTTCAATTGGTAAAATGTGGGAGATCCAAAGACAGGAACTGAGTTTTTAGCTTTGGGATAGGAGATGGAGGAGATGTTATTTTATCAACTGTGTACTGAAGAAAAACTCTAGGCTCCTAAAATTCTTTTTTAATGCAATTAATTTAGCAAAGGCTGTAGAATGCTACAGCCATAATGAATCTAGAAATTAAAGCCTGTTTTGTTTTTTTTTTCATAGCTCTAGCCGCAAATTAGAAAAATATAGGTTCTTGTTAAGATCCTGTTTATTACAATGTAGTATCTTATTCTCTGGAACTTTTATCAGTCAGCAGACAGCATCTTGTAGGCGTTCTAGGTCAGCCTGAGTGCACACATTTTTTTGGGGATTAATTTAAAGGGTAATTCGCATATCAACAGTTCAGTGGCATTGAACTCCTAAACTTATTGCATTACTAGAAATTCTACAGAAGTAATTAATAGCCAAAGTCTGAATAACAGAGTTTGTATGTAGATTGAGCATACCTTCTAAAGCAAGCACTGATGAGCAGACATAGAAACTGAAACTTTCTGTGTATGAGGTGTAAGAGGTTTCTTTTTGCAGGGCTGTTTGAAACATGTACTGCCACCATACTTAATAAGCTAAAGAGAATCTATGGAGCTAAACCAAAGTGGGGTCTAACCCACTTCGTCTCTTCAACTGCCACTGGAACGGGTAGCTAGGGAGAAAGCTAGCGGCAGAGGTCAGTGTCACCATTGGGCACTGTAGCCAATGGGCTGATGTGTCTCAGCAGTAAAGGAGCCACTACCCTGAATCCCGACTGAGCTGTCCACATGTGAGTCTCAGTCCTGATGTTGTGGCCATCTGTGCTTGCTTTGCAGTAGGATCATCAGGATCAGGCTTTTCTTTCCTGCGTAATGAACCTAACTCCTGCTGAGCTTCTGTGACTGCAAAGGATGTGCCATGTGCTATGATTCAGAAAATAGGGTGTTTACAGGTGTAAACGTATATTTATATCAACACATTCAGAAAACATAATGGGGATTGGAGCAATACAGCATGTGTTTGGTGCATATAATAAAATCAGTAGGTAACTATTAAATATTAAAGAAAAATCCTTACAAAAATATCTGGTTTAGTCCATATCCATTCAAGACTGAGCAAACTAAGACAGGCTATATCAATAGACGAACATAGCTGAGTCCAAAGTCATCAGCAGAGTAGTGGTGATACTCTGGTGATTGCTCTGGCAAGGATTTCTGGCTGTCTTTTTCATATGCCATTAGCCAGATGTGGGCCCATCCTAATGGATGCTGTGATCTTAACTTCTGCTGTCCAAAGTCTGATGTTCTCATCTTAAACTGAAAGTAAATGAGCTTCTTTTGCTTTAGTTGGCTTGGTACTTCACTGAGATCAGTGAACTCTTGGTTTGGATGAATACTGAAATGAAATAGGAGATATGTTTTTATTTGTTACACCTTATGCTGCAGTAAAGAAATTGCTAAGGAGCCATCATATACTGTCAGACAGAAATATTGATGAAAGTAGAGATATTTTGGAGAGTCAGGACCTGCCATATGCTAATATTAATAAAATTACATGATAAAAAGAAGTTGCAAGACTGTTCTGCTTTATACATGTGTATAAAACAGGCACTTTCAGCTGCTTGACAAGTGTCATCTCTTTGGGTGCAGCAGACTGACCCTGAAAGTTGAACTATTGCTCCAAAATGTGCATATATATTGTGGGCTATGGGGAAAGACTGAGCTGCTGTTAGCCACTACAAAAAGCCAGGCTGCTCAGCTGTGCCAGCAAGGGAGGCAGCAAAGAATGATGAGGTTTGAATGTTGAGTGAGTGGGCTGGACAACTCCTCCCAGGTCCACCACTCCTCTGTAGCATTGAGCCAGCTCTCTGTCAAGTGTGAGGAGCACAGGAACGGGCAGGCAGCTAATGGACAGCATTTGTTACTTGAACTGCATGGAAAAGGCAATGGGCTCGATGTAACACAATCAGATTTTGTATTGTTTCTGACCCTCTCTGTTCTAATTCTTTGTCACTACTGCTTTCTGGCTTTGGTCTACTTCTGTTGATGTTGTCTGTTACACTGAATAGTTGTGCTTTGGGATTGTTTTATCTCCCTCCTTCCTTCAAACTGCACAGGCAGAATTCATTTAGTTGGAATTAACAGTGTATGTATCTAGATTCCTAAACAAATCAATGGGACTAATATAGATATGTGGAAAGATGCAATTTTAGCTCTGAATTGCTGCTTACAAAGTTTAATACTCTTTGAGCTACAGTTCTTTAAGTAGAAGTGTTAGAAATGGTAACATCAGAGCTCAAAGATGAGTTAGGGTCAGCCCCCACCCCTGCTTCCTGTAGCTGTCTAGACATAGATGTTGTAAATGGGAGTTATTTGAATAGATCTTAGGGGAATATTAGGAGGATTGTTGTATTGCATATGGTGGTTACTGTTGACTTTACATTGCCAGAAGGGGGAAAACTCAAATGCTCCTATTTCCTAAGCACAAATCATAGCATTTGAACACTTAATTCAACAGGGTGAGCATCAGTTATCTGAGCTGTATGGGGCTGATGACACACAACTGAACAGTAACAACTGCATGCAGGAAAGCAGCAAGGTGTGCGAGTCACTGACCTCCTCTGTCCACAATGGAAGAGGCTGAGAGGTGGCGTCTCATTTCTAGCACCCCGAGAGGTAATAGTGAGTGATGCCTCCAAAGCGTTCTTACTGTATCGGCGTTAGCAAGCAGAGGGAGCACAGAGGTTTGGGAATGGTGGCAGAAATGAAAAATGGTATTTGGAAATGGGGCTTGAGAATGGCATAATCATTCCTGTTAAATCTGTGCCTTTCTTTCTGATTATTAGCCATTTTAAGTGAAATGGGTTTTGCATCTAGAACAAGTCTCTGAACAGATGATTAATGGTTTTATCTGTAATAACTTTGTATTTTATAGAACCCTGCTAGGAGTCCGCATCTGGTGTGCCGAGCTATTTAAAGCTGTGTTAATTCTGTTAATTGCTCTATGTTTATTTGGATTGCTGGCACCTGCGGGCTTTAGGATAATGGGGGTGGGGGTGTGTGTGTACATTCTCTCTCTCTTTCTAGCTGAGAAAAATTGAGAGGACTATTTCCTCAGCTCTGAACAGCAACCTTGGCAGAACATCCTGGCTGGATTGGTTGTCCTTGAGATTTCCCTTTTTTACTACAGCTGAATGCAGTGAGATGCCAGCCAGAGGCAAGATGTTCCCCTGATTGGGACAGGAGGTAGGCGGACAATCTGCTTTGGCATGCACTTGCCAACATGAGGCAGCAGCAGCAAGAGGGAATGAAGCCCGTGATTTTTCAGGAGGCTGGTCAAGTCCATACCATTCTGATCCTGCTTCTCAGCTGCCTCCCAGTGTTCCTTTTCCAGTTTGCTTTTGTTTGTGAAGTGTTCCAATGGGTTTCAAGCCCTGAAGAGATGGAAAGAGAAGTGTGCTGATGCTTTCTGAACTTATGTTAGAGAAAAGATCTGGCTGTGGAATTCAAGACATTTGAGATGACTAAAACATTGCTGTGAAATGCTAGGAGGACAGAACAGCTGTTTTCATGTTTGCAGCTGGATTGGCCCAACCATTGGAACAATCTGGATCAGACTCTGATGACAAAATTTTTCCCAATCTCTGGCAAGATTACCACATGGGCAGCAAAATGAGGAAGCAAAGGGTTTCCCTCGTATTGTTAACTGCTGACTTAAAGGTGCAGCAGATCCCAAGAGGTTTGGTACTTGGAGGTTTTTAGCTAATAAGAGCTCAATATAGCTATTATGTATAGCTATATATCTGAATGGGTAGAGGAGGTGGTTATTCTGGTTATGTAGGGGCCAGTCCTCTCACCTCTGATATGGGCTTCAGTCTATGTTTCAACTTCAGTGATGTTAGGACAACTTCCCCACAAATAAATTATTAACTAAGAAGATCAGTTAACACTCTATTATTTGTTTTATGGTTGTCTTCAAAACCACAGTTCTTCTTGAGAAGAATACTGAGATGCTAAAGTGAAATCTGGCTTCCTGGTGCTGATGATGTGACCATATGTGTATTTCTGCAGCTGCCCTATATAATGCCTTATGGTCACTGACTAAATGGAGTGTTGGTTGTAGCCTCCCAAAGGAGGGGCACTGCTAATTACCCTTCTCAAAGATGTAAAGAACTGTAAAGAAAACCACATACAGAAAACAGAAGGCTTTCTGAAGAGTTTGATAAACTAGGATCCTTGTGATGACTTGTCACTTCTAAAGGACAAGGCTGTTGTGTTTATTATCTCTCTCAAGTAGAAGCTGTTACTGAGGATGCCCACTTTATTTATTCTGTCCAGGATAATGGTTAAACAGTCAATCACAATATTAAAATTGATTATAAAGCATAGCACCACAAATGTATGTGGTGTTTCCATTTTTAAGAATGGGTTCTTCCTCTGCAGCTTCAGTGTTCAGCTAAGAAGGTAAGCTGTCTGCTGAACACTATCCTCCATTTCCCTGGTTTATATTCCAGGGCTGATTTGTCTAAAGTAGCCTCATCTGAGATAACGAGAACACTGAATGCCTCCATTCTCCTTTCGTTTGGTGTGCTTGCTTCTCCCTCCTTGTCTGAGCCTGGTTCCTGTTATTCATAACTGACACTACTACACCACACAGATACGCAGTGCTGTCACTTCCTCTCTCCTCTTAGTTTTTTTCTTACTGTGTATTTCTCATACGTTCTCTAATTAGCATATGCTTAGCTCTTCTGGCTCCAGGCTAGTTTTCATGTTTACAACCTCGGTGACACAATTTGTTAGAACTTCACAAATCATATATCATAGGAGAAATTAATTATGCATGTAACTTATTAGGTTAATAACTTTCATCTTACTGTGAGCTTCATGTAAAGTTATGCATTAATAATTCAAAGGACAGCTTTGACATTGAGTGCATTTTCTAAAGCACTTCTGTTCCTTCTTAGGAGTTTTGGGTCTGTGTGAAAACCACAGATATTTTTTAAAAACTTGACTCTAGTTATTTCCACATTTCTCCTGGAGGCTGGATTTGCCTGTGCATGCAGCAGAGGAGGGCAATTAAATGTTGGTGTCCCCTTTGGTTTTGCAACTGGAGTTTAAGGGAATGACTTGGTATGTACGAGGATGCGTTTTGGTAAGAATCATTAAATGGTTTGGATTGGAAAAGACCTTTAAAGGTCATCTAGTCTAACCCCCCTGCAATGAGCAGAGACATGTTTTACTATATCAGGCTGCTCGGAGCCCCATCTAGCCTGACTTTGAATGTTAACAGGGATGGGACATATAACTGCTTTTCCAGGAGGCCTGTGCCAGTGCCTCACCACACTCATTATCAAATATTTCTTTCTTATATTTAGTCTAAATTTACTCTCTTCCAGTTTGAAACCATTAGTCCTTGTCCTATTGCAACATGCCCTGCAAAAAAGTTTGTCCCCATCTTTCTTAAAAGCTCTCCATAAGAACTGAAAGGCTGCAGTGAAATTTCTGCAGAGCCTTCTCTTCTTCAGGCTGAACAATTTGAACTCTCTCAGCCCATCCTCATAGGAGAGATGCTTCTGTCCTCTGATCATCTTTGTGGCCTTCCTCTGCACCTGCTCCAGGGCCTTTCACTTGGCCTTATTAAACATTACGAGGTTCTCATGGGCCCATTTGCTGAGCTTGTGCAGGTCCCTCTGGACAGCATCCCATTCTTCAGGGTGTGTCAGCTGCCCCACTCAGCTTGGTGTCATCTCCCAGCTTGCTGAAGGTGCACTTGATGATGATGTCTATGTCATTGATGAAGATGCTGAACACTCGCAATGCCACATGCCATTGATCTCCATTTGGGCATTGGGATATTGACCATAGCCCTTTGGATGCAACCATAATCAATTCCTCATCCACTGAACAGTCCATCCATCAAACTCATGTTTCTTGAATTTAGAGAGGAGGATGTTGCAAGGATCCGTGTCAAAGGCCTAGATCTGAAAACTCCCTCCTCAAATACCCAGGCAAATCTAACAGATCAGCTGTGTGGCAATACTCCCCTAAAACTATTCCACAGTCTCCACTTCTTAGGAGTGCAGCAGACAAGCTTTGACGGCAGTGCCGAGGACATAAGAATAGTACTGGCGTTGTATTTGAACTGTCACAGCCAGCAGCTTCCTCGATTTTATTGAGGTCTCAGTAAGTGTGTGGACAGGAGAGTTTTGGTAAATATAGTCTATCTTTCAAAAGTCTTTCAGTGATGTGTCCCACCAAAAGGCTCTTCAGGAAGTGAGAAAGCAATGGCAGAGAAAGAAGGTCTTGGCACAGAGGAAGAACTGGTTGGAAGGTAAAAAACAATGCAGGACGAAATAGTTCCCATGGCAGGGCCCCAGTGGAAAGACTTCTGGAATCCATGCTGAGGTGTGAAGATTCATTAGTGTAATTATGCATGGAAAGGGATGTGGATGGAGACAGCATACATTTTACTGAGAATATGACAATTTTCAGGTGAGGATTGTCTGCAGAATTGCAGAGGATGACCTAGTAATGCTTAATGTCTGGACAAATAAATAGCACATTAAATTAAACGTGTAAACACAAATGGAGGTGTTTATATTGGGAGGCAGAGAAAAGAATCCCTATTATGCATACGCAATGATGGACTTTGAGTGGATTCTGCTGTTTTATTAAATAATTGTTTAAAAATATTTGCTCAGTGGTCAATATTGGGCAAGTAAGTGCATCTAATATGCATTTTTAGGAAGGGAATAAGACTAAAACAGCAAATATAATGATATCATTAAATACAACCACACTGGACACTGTCATCCTATTGGTTTAATCTCAGAAAGGGGAGAAGGGCAATAAAGATCAACAGAGGTCATTAGAGAGACTTCTATGCAAGAACTGTTCATACAGACTAGGGTTCTTTGCAACAGAACTGATGGAAAAAGGATATGACAATGGGGCATAGCAATGTGTGCTATGGAACAGGAATCATAGCGTACTTTCTGTTTCTTTTTGAATATAGGGAGTAAGTGGCATGAAGAGACAAAGGCAGGACAAGCTTCAGAACAATCAAAAATAAATATGATGACAATTAAAGTCATGGAAGTCCTTGCCATGGGATGTTACTGTGCCTGGAAAAACTAACAGAAGAAAAATTATTGATGGTATATAAAATACAAAGACATTAGTTTCTGTGTGCAGACTCTCACAGCCCCAGATAAGTGGAGTCTGTGAAATGAATGCTCAGTTAGACTTGCTTGGGTGTTTGAGGAGGTGGTTTTCCGATATAGGATACTGATCTAATTTAATATGGACGATTTTATGTTTAAATAATTCCTGGTACAGCTGCACCATTTCTAGGCTCCCTGCTGTATTTCTAAGTTGATATTCCATTTGCTTTGCCTTGTATTAACTACAATGTGCCACAACCCATCAGAGGCCGTAGTACACATCATCCCTTCCCTGCAAGTATTGCACAGCAAGGTCATGTTCCTGAAGGCTTGTACACAGCTGAGGGGGAAGGCAGCAGAGAAACAATTTGGTCTGAAGTTTGACAAACAAGTTTGTGCAGTAATGTGGAAGTGAGATGTGTTAGGAAGAGCTGGAGGAACAGACACAGAAGAGTTGAGAAAAGGCTGGAGTGCCCTGTGCTGGCAGGACGTGTAATGATGCCCATTTCAATGAAAACAAGTGCTCATGTGTGTAGGCAGCCTACCTTTTGGGAAGCTGCTTTAAGTGTAAAGAAAAACAAGGAGGGCTAGATGAATCCAGATATTTGCACAGAAGTGCAAAACAGCTTGACTTCTTTCACCATTTGTAATTATTAAGGCCCCCAAAACAATTGATCAGAAACGAGTATATTAGAAGCAGTTTTGAAGCTTAGCTTGTTGAGCTGCATTGTAAAAGGATTTGTCTTTCAGTAAAGAATGATCTTTCCATGTATGGACTTGGGAATTCTGTAAAAGTTTGGAGGGAGATTTCCAATAGGAAAATCTCCCCAGATCACTATGGGTTTTGGAAGGAGCAGACAGCTCTCAGACCTTGCCTTGAATTTGGGGATTTTTCCATCCATGACTAAAGGTCAGACAGTGATCACTTTTATTTTTTTTACCTGTGGCTATGACTGTGGAAGTAACTGTTAAGATGGTTTATTACTGCCCAACTGGACCCCTTTTCTGAGCACCAAATCCATCTGGAGTTGTCTTTTACAGGAGACTTAAAACCCAAGGAGGGATTTAAGAAAGGTGGACTGGTGCTGTGTAAAAAAGGGATGAAAAGTGTTTGCCCTACTGGGAAAAACTCCAGAGAATAATAGATACTAGAAATTGTAAACATCTGTCAGGTCACCTTGTCCATCTTCTCCTGCCAGGGGTGCCATTGTTCCCTTCAGTGTATTAACCGGGAAACATTTATACAGAGAGTTATTCTCCATGGGACTGTGATTGTCATTTTCTGTGTTCTGTTTGCTGCTGCTGAAGATGTCTAAAGGACAAATAAGGCTTCTCCTTACACCTTGGTTTCTTTGCATTTTGGGGACTGGAGACTTAACAGCAAACATATATAAAAATAAAAAGCAACTAAATTGAAACGAATTGTTATTTGAAGAATGACATGTATTCGACTATTTGGTTAATTAAATACTTTGTCAACTAAGAAATCATGTGAAAAACTGTCAAAAGTTATTCAACAGACAAGTGGCAGGATCAGGAATAAAACCCAGGAAGCATAACACCCGATCTGTTGCTTAACTCAGCAGAATACAAATGAATGCTACTCAAATTGAGTCCACAGTCATACGTCCTCTTCCTAACTGAGTGACTTGTGGCATGTAAGGGTTTCAAAATGTCAGAGAATTTTATGGCACAAAAACCCCCAAACCCAGCTAGCTCAGCCTTCAGGTGGTTATCTGATTATTGCAACTTAAATGTGGTTTCACAGTGTTCATGAGCAAGAAACATCAAGCCTCACTTTCTTCTATGTCCCCCACATTAATTCTAATAATTTGGAACCTCATTTTAAATTGTTGTATTGTTTAACTGCCTCCTACTACAAAAGAAATTGGGCTTTTAATCTGTTTGGAATTTCTCTGACAATGGCTCCTAAATGTTGATTCTTTTGATGCAGTTTTCCACTGGAACAAAGATGCTTCAGAAATTTGATGGTTTTCCATTATCTGCTGAAATCAAGTCTTTTCTTTATTTGTCTTCTGAAAAATTAAACCAATGGAGCTCCTTGTCTTTTACTCTAAGGCAATTATTCTAGTTTTCAAATCATGTTAAGGCTGCTTGATATATTCTTTGCAATTATTTAGAGTCCTTTCTTTAAGAAAATGTAGACATTAGAATTACACCGATGGTTACAGTGCATATGATATGAATGCTGCATATTGCTTATTCTGGTCATTTATCCTGAGACTGTACCACCCTTTTGCCCATAGCAATTTACTGGAAGTTCACATTTTTTCCTCTGATGTTTTGTGAATTGTTTTCAAAGGTACAGCTCCCTTGCAGCTTTCCCTTCCCGGTTCTGTAGTTCATGGCCTGTCTTCCATGTTTGTAAGCTTATATATTTGAGTATTCAAACCTTTTTAAAGCTGCTTGTAATGAAAGGACCTGGACTTTCTTGCTCTATGAATCACTCTGTATGACTGATATGTCATTAAGGTTGTTCAGTGGTCTGCCAAACTTGCTGTTACCTTCAAGTATCAGTGCTTTCTATGTTTACTTCTAGGTAATTGATTAAATATTTAATACTGTTGCATCAAACATACATTAGAAATGCCTCTTATCAATAATGCTACACCACTGACAAATACTTTGTGAGACTTGTCAGCTGGGGACTGACTGGCTGACTGCCTACCTACCTACCTACCTACCTATCATTATGCCCTGTTTTGTTCTTGTATGCTGTTTATTTGAGCAGAGCTGTCTTCTGGTGTTTAGCCAAATATCTTAAAAAATGTTTCATCTGTACTTTCACCATTGTCATTCAAATTATATCAGGTTTATTTGACAGAAGCTCCTTTTACACAGGAAGGTCTAATAACATTAAGTATTGTATTCCTCTCCTTTAATGTTTTTATTAAGCACTTCAGATAGAAGCTGTTGTGCTATTTCCTCCAGGGTTGATGTTTCCTCCAGGCTAAACGGTTCTGCAGTTATACATCTTGTCCTGTTTGGCTTTTTAAAACATTCACACAACATTATCATTCTTTTGTTCTTCTGTTATTTTTCTGTTATTCCAAGATTAAAAATAAACCCCAGTGGATCATAAATCTCCTCATTCAGCTCTTTTAAGAAATTGGAGCAAGTGACCCAAGTCTGTGAAATTAAAAATAAAGCATATTTATTCCTGGTAGCTGATCAACATCCTCTTTTATTCTCATGGATTGCAAAATACTTTGTCATCTTCTTGTGATATAAACACTTAGGTTCTTCATGTATTTATATCTGAAAGAAAAAAAAATATTGCATACTTCATAAATTTTATAAGCTGAACTTTTTAAACAAACAACTGCCTTCTTGGTGTTATGATGGACTTTTGTATCAAGATACAACTTTTTTTTTTTTTTAACCACTAGTGCATTCTGTAATGATTTAAAGACTTCATTTTTTCATTGGATCACTATGAAACATTGCACATCACTTCCAACATGAATAGTTGTGATTTGGCTATATCGTTATGCTTTCATCTCCTAAATTAACGCAGATCTCCTCTGTCAGATGAAGATTCCTGTAGCCTGTAGATTTGGATCAGGTTTTAACCTACCTTTGCGTGAAATAGATGGAATTTGTTGGATAGCTCACCCAGTATTGTATATGATTAAGGGTTTTTTGTGTTCTTTGATGTTATTTAGCATATTTTTAAAAACATAGGTAAGATAACAGGCCACAGTATTATTGAATGGTTTCACCAATACTATATATATAGTCAGTGTCTTTTCTATGTATTTTCTTGGTAGTTTCCTACTTCAACACTGAAGAATCACAATTAGCCCTCTTCAGAACTGCTTTACAAAGGCATTTCATATTCAATTGGTTATGAACCAAGGCATGCACACTTTTTTCATAGTCACTGTTTGGAAGGCTTAGATACGGTTCCCATTGTGTGAGAGTTGCTTACAGTCTTTGATCCTACATCTATAATCTAGCGGTGGCCTGAACTGAAATAATGTGTCTGAGTGTATATTATTATATGCATGTCGAAGTGATAAGTAAACTGAATTTTAGCTATCTTATTGTTCTTTTCCAAAAAAAAAAACCACCTTAGGTATCATGACTATGCAGTATCTGGAAGTTGCTCAGTGGTTGTAGTTCAGTCAAGGCAGGACTGAAAATTTCTGAGCAGTGTTACTTTCCCCGGTGTGCTGACTCCATCTGTCTCTCTCTGGCCCCTGGAAAGCTTTATTAATAACACTTCTTCCACAACATTAGAAGAAACCTCAAATAAAAATATACCTGTTTGCGTATTTCCTCTTCTTGCCCTTAATTTTTTTTTTATGCAAGGGATTCTAGGATGTTCCAATGAGCCTGCAGTCCTAAACGTTTGGTAAGAGATGGTACAGGATGATCCTTATGTTTCTCTGTGTCAGTGGAAACAGCCACTTGCAGTTTGCTACCTGCCCCTTGCTACCTCCTCACTTCCCTGTCTGCAACAGTGTCTTCAACACTTAATAATCAATAGTAATTGTAGTAATAGGAGTAATAATGTAGCAGTAATGTTCCATTAGTGGCATAGATTTTTTGTTCAGTCTTGGAAAATGAAACTTGTTTTTAGAAAGCAGTGACTGTGCATCTTATTTCTCTTACAGGAACATACAGGCAAAGTTTGCAGGATGGGTTTAACATGAGGGGGTTTATTTTCTTGCTTCAAGCTAATTTTAGCGTTTAACTTTCAGGGTCTAATACTTCTACATAAGCAAGGAAGAACATGGCAAGAGGCTGATAATCTGCCTTTAAGAAGCACGTTACCCTGTGTAGGACAAAACAAGTTTGTAGCACAGTGCAGAAACAGCAGTTGAGAACTTTTGTCTTCTCTGTGGCATTGTGAGGGACTAATGGGATCTTGGACAGATGTCTGCAACCCATCTTTCCCTTTAGAAGCTCCTGGGAAATAATTCTTACCCTTAGTAATACCTGTTGATAGACATTCATGCAAGTGATGGGTTTGCAGTGAGAGGTGTCAGGCTTGTGGGTGCCACAACAGGATGAAATTCTTGTGCTTTGAAAGGCAAAGAAATTGTGTTCTAAAACCATACAGACATTATTGACAGTAACTGAGGAGTTAGGGAAATAACTTGCCTGTTTTGATTACAATTTATATTGCTTCCAGAGCAAAATGGGGAAGTCTGGGGTTGCTGAAAAATGCAACCCTTTCAAAGTGTACTGCCCTAGGGAAAGAAAGAAGGAGAAAAAAAGAGTATAGTAAAGTGCAGAAAACAGCAGCACTTTCAGTGTGCTCTAACCATCACCACTAATCCTCTCCTTTTGAGTGCCTTATGTATGAAGGACCCAAGCCAAGCAGAACAATAACTGCCTGGGACTGGCAGGACACAGTGATGTGGGGAAGCATCATGGACTGAACATATATTTCCTAGCAATATACTTTCAGCATTTTCCTCTTAATATTCTGCACATGGGGCTTTTTTATGTGGTTGTAGTTTTTTTTCTTTTTCATAATTGCCTATTTGAAGTAGTAAAATAATCAGAACTGACGTTGAGTTAATTGGACTTGGAACAGGACTGTAGGCGATAATGTGCCCAATCCAGTACAGTTTACATTAGAAATACTCAAAAACCCCTGTTGTAATTTTCTTTGCTTCCTCCCTTGTCTGCTCTCCTTTCAGGTTTGACCATGCTGAGGTGATAGAAAAAGAAATATGTGAAGGAGCATGCTTAGGTTCTGCAAAGTCCCATTCAGCACACAGTCCAATGTCATGCACAGCAAAGTTAGTTGCATCTTCTGGACTGATATCTTGCTTCTGGATATACTGGAGGGTGTGGAAAGGCTGAATTTTCAGTCAAAAGGATTCTGGTGTAATCTCACCTTCACCAGTCTTTTCTCTAGGAAATGGTAACTCCATCCTTGTGTGGTGTTTGTCATGATTTAACCCCAACCTGCAGCCAAGCACTGCAGAGCCACCAGCAGGGTGGGGGAGAGAATCAAAATGGCAAAACTGAGAACACTCATGGGCTGAGATAAAGACAATTTAATAGGAAAACAAACAGCCACACATGCAGGCAAACATGGAAAGCAAGGAATTAATTCTCTGCTTCCGGTGGTAGGCAGGTGTTCAGCCATCTCCAGAAGAGCAGGGCCCCATCACTTGTAATGGTGACTTGGGAAGACAAACACCATCACTCCAAATATCCCTCCTCTCCCCCACTTTCTATTCTGAGCATGATGTCACATGGTCTGGAATATCCCTGTGGTCAGTTTGGGTCACCTGTCCTGGCTGTGTCTCCTCCCAACTTCCTCGCCAGTGTTGGCAGCATGGAAAGCAGAAAAGCCCTGGGCTCTGTGTAAGCCCTACTCAGAAATAACAAAAATATCTCCCTATTACAAACCTCTGTTCAGCATGAATCCAAAACTCAGCCCCATACCAGCCACTGTGAAGAAAATTATGTCTGCCTCAGTCCAAACCAGCACAACATTTCAATAAAAATATATGCTCTCTCTTTGTAAGCTACTTTCAGGGGAAGAGAAGGATAGTAGTTACCAGAATGACAAGCAGTTTGTTGGTCTGCACAGCTGCATGAGAACAGAATGTGGGGATCTGCTTGCAGATGAGGTGCATTCTTCTAATGCCACATTTGCTGTCCTGGGTAAACATGGGCTGGGCATCAGTTAGTGGGTGGTGAGCAATTGTGTGGTGCATCACTTGTCTGTCTTGGGTTTTATTCCTCTCTCCTTTGTTGTCTCTTTTTTATTAATCTTCATTATTTATTATTATTATTATTAGTAGTAGTAGTAGCAAACTGTTATCTCAGCCCACAGATTTTACCTTTTATTTTATTTATGATTCTCCTCCCCATCCCATGTTGTGCTTTGTTGCTGGCTAGGGTTAGATCACAACAGCATAGCCTAAAAATTACAAGTGAAGAGATGAGTACACATGTACACATACATGTGCATGTATGTACTATTTATAAATGTGTATAAACCCATACATATGCCTTTAGTAGCTACCAGTGCAGATCTATATGTGAGTACATAAATGCATATGCTTATGCATGTATGCACAGTATGTGGATGTGTTTCTGTAAATATATGTAAGTACATCTAGACAAACAAATGTAGCATGTAGGTTGATTACATGTCCAGACATTCAGCCAGTCCAGCACTGAGGAATATGTATGTGTCCTTGCTTCCAGGAATTTTTTCAAGTTTTGTGACTTTGTCAGCCGTTTTCTCTTATTCCCGTCTTTTTCCCTTTGGCTGCCAATAAAACACACAGGCGAGTTTTCTTGATGTATTAGGAAAAGAATGACTGACTGATTTCTATGTATTTTGCTATTTTGGACAGCTCTTGCTCAGTGCAAGAAGCATAAAACTGCTGTAGAGGAGAAACAGTAGGTTCTTTGACTGCCACGTAGACAGAACAATCATTTCTATATTCTGGTCAATGTGGTTTGGATAATCACAAGAGCAGAGCCCTGTTCTTAACCTCCTCCTCCAAAGGAGGCAACTTCAGAAATGGAATTTCACCATGTTCTGAGACTGCTGCTGTCACAGCAGTACCTCAGTGCTCAGTAAAGGTTGGAAAAGGTTGTGCAGACTTAAACCTCTAAAGTGCATGGGAAGTCCAATTAAACAGAAAGATTTAGGCGAATTCTGGCCAAAGAGTGGCTAAGGCAGATTTTGTTTTCCTCCTGTTAGTGTTTGATCAATGTAAGCTCTATTGCTCTGCTTAAGATTTGGTATAGATCATTCCTAAGAAATAAGACAGTACTAAACTAAACAGAAAATGTAAGTAAATTAGTCTTGTATCAAATATGTTTTCTTAGATGTGAGATCATTCTTCCTTGGGCTCCACACATTGGAGATGGGACCCCCATGCCTGGGTGCATTAAAATGGCGTTTTAGCAAAAGTAGACAAACTGAGGGAAAGGTTTATTACTGTTCAGTATTTGCATTATAGAGTTCCAAACCTGAAAGAGATGAGTAGATATTTGCACTGATCTGTGTAACCAAAATATTTTCTCCAGCTATTCCTAAGGTACAGGGTAGTAATTAGGAAGAAGGAATATTCTTTCTTGCCGTCTGTTGACTTGTATGAATTCAGTTCCATTTCACTTTCTCAGAATCAGGGATAGTGGCCCTTAATGGGGGAATGGAAGATAATGCAATATTAAATAAATCAATGCCAAGACACTAATATTCAGAGTAACTTAAATTGCTCTGTAGGAATTTCTTGTAGAAAGTGTTTCTAAAATGGTGTGATCTATTTTTTCTAGCTTCCTTTGTGCTGGGAACCAGCTAATCAGGTGTCTCTTTTGTCTGGTGCTTAGTGTTGACTTCAGTCCTGACCCCTCTCCTTTCTGAAGGGCTCTCTCTCCTCCTGATTGCAGCAGCCCACCTACTTTGAGAAGGAAGTGCGATCTGGTGCTGAATCGGGTGCTGAGGTCCTCATCTGTCTCCTATTTCTGCTTCTCATTTCAGTGCCTTCACTGGAAAATGCCACCCGTGTTTGCTTTTGTTTCTGCTTTCATGTGCTTTCTTTAAAGAAGTTCTCTCACTGTGGCAGCAGTTCTGGCTGTGCTGAATGCTTCCATATCCCCTCTTGTCCCCCAGGAGCTGCTGGACTTACACTCCATGCACACAGCTTCCAGATCTAAGCAAGGGATGAAGGTGAAGTTTTGCTGGCAGCCTCAGTGAACCCTGGTAGTGCCCCTGGGTTCTTTGCATGTGCCAATACTCTTTCCCAAGAAACCTGTGAAGGTGGTGGGGGTAGGGGAGAGTGTTGTCAGTAAGGGTTTCTCTGGAGGTCAGATGAAACCGTATGAACAGCTGAGGGGGAACTATCCCATTCCCAGCCTCCCTTTATTGGTCTCAGCCATTGTTGTGCTGTGCCCTAAAGCTGTGGCTGGTAAAGCTGGGTGACTTCTGAATGAGCAGATGAACTAGGCTTTTTGGCATTGTGGTAACTGGGTCAGTCCCAAATAGACGATAGGTATTGAATTTTTATTTTTATTTAAGTTTTTCCCTCCTCTTTCTTTTATTAGTGCTGCAAGCTTAGAGGTTATGGTCACAGATGAGAAAGTTTTTAGATGCATGAGAGAAAGATATAAAAGAACTTATGGTTCTTTTTCTCACATCAGGTCGAGGGTTATAAGATGACAATATTTATCTCTTGATGTCTCTTGCAGGTAGGGAATTAACTACATTCCCTGCCCTCTACAGAAATACTCAAGCAAATAGTTAGCTCATCACATCCCTGTTTTCACACAACATAAGGCCCAGTGCAGATAAATGTTTGGGGAATCCTACCTGTGGAGGGTTTGAACTTTGTTCCATGCTGTAGAATTTGAAGAGAGATGAACAGAGAGATCCTGGAGAGATGTCAGTGTTGGCAAGTTTTTGCACAGAACCAAAAGAGAGGCATTAAAAAAGTTTAAAATCCCACAGTATTTCAGGTTACACATGCGGAGACAGTCCTCCTCCTCCTCCTCACCGGTCCATCTGGGCCTGTGACAGATGGTGTCAGCCATGGGATAGTGTCATCCTGCCCATGGGAGTTCCTCAGTAGACCCAGAGTGTCTTTGGTCCCTCACAGGAGGCGAGCCTAGCTGAAGGCATGCCTCTTTCTTTGGCCAACACTGCAGACAGCTGGAAGGAGATGTCAGTGCCTCAGGCCTTTTGTGCTAAGGCTGAGGGAGGGAGACATGCTGGGATGCAGCACCCTCAGCTTCTAGAGTCCTGCTACAAACAGTGACACCATCCTGCTTCAGTGGCACCACTTTAAGTTTGTAGGCTTGGTCTGTATAATGCTAAATCCACTAAATGCTTCCTCTGTTGCTGTAATCTCGTTGTTACTTGAGCAGTGCTCACTTCTAAGCATGTGCTCTCCCATATGTAATGGCATATATTTTCAGTTTGTTTTTGCTGGGCAAGTGGCAAAAACATAGAAGACACTGTGGTGGTTGGCACAATTTGCTTAGCACATTGGAAACCTCAGCAGTGAGACTAATGCTTGCCTGGCATATGGAGACTGAACTACCTTCTTGTATCCAGGGATATTCTAGTGAAGCAGGCTCAAGGCATGTTGGCTAGGGAAGATAGGTCTTGGGGAAAAACTGCATATCTGTGACTAAGCAGTATCTATTCTGTATTTTTACAGAAGACTTTACACATTAGTATTCTCATTAAAACATGTTTTATCACTAAAGTGAAAAGATGAGTGAAATTAAGAGTTTCTATTCCAAAGGAGTTTCTTCCAGCTGACATTTGTTTTCATTGCTGCTGGTAAGATGAATTTTTTTAAAATGTAAATCCATGAAATCTTCAAAACTTAATTAAATGTAACATTCTGATATTTTCTGAATGAATTTATTTCATATTGATTATTAAGCTGACCCCAAATACTCTGGACCCAGTCTAACACAAACTGTATTTTCCTGTCCAGTGCAGTTCATGTGTCCTTTAGGGTCCTTGTGTCCATTCTCCCAGATGGACCAGAGTATTTGGTTAAGCTGCTTTGTGGCAAAATGCAGTCATGTCTCTGCTGATGTCAGGTGGGACACTAACATTGTGTCATGTGAAAGTATTTCCTTAGGGAATGGAGATCAGACGTAGAAATGGGGACCACTACTGAAGGTAAATGCAATGCCTGAAAAATACTGGTTTATGTTATGGTTAAGTTCATGTAAAATCTTTTCTGCGAAGTTTGATAAAACTAAACTTGCCATTTTGGGCTGTTACGGATTGTAGTGAAGCATTTCATTGCTAATTCTCTGTGAGGGAAATGGAATTCTGTGTTAGAAAGTCATCCTGATGGAAACATTCACCCAGCTGTACTAAACAAATCTATTTCCTGAGATAGGTCTTTTCTACTTGCACTACCTTAGGTGGATTTGAAATACAATGAAATCACTAAATGGAATGTTATTTGCTAAGTCATTGTCTGATAGACTTTTCAGTGTAATAAGGCTCAAGCCTTAAATGATCAATGGGGCCATCCTAAAATAATTCCTCTCAGCCTTTCAGATGAAATTCTTAAGACACTTGACAGTAATAATTTCCTCACTTAATCATCACTGAACCAAGCTAGACAGATTTAGCTTGTGCTTGCTAGACAAATCTGAGATTTCAGGATGCATTTGGGAGGAGCAGAGTATTCTGTAACTGGTGAATGTCTGTATAAGCTCACTAGAAGACTGAATGTAATTGAAGTCAACTCCTGCATGCTGGTAAAGAAGCTGCTGTGATAGTGATTTCTTTTTTCTTTTTTTTCCTCTTTTTAAAAAATATTTTAGCTCTCAGGCCTTCATTAAGGAGGGTAATTTGTAAATTTAAGCTCTTCAGATTTGTGAGGTGTCAGTATTGTGTTAATATAAGGTTTATTCTTCCTTTCTGTGCTTGAACACAAGCAAAGTCTTTAGATGAATAGTAATTTGCTCTTTCACATGGTGTTCTACCCTCCCCACACCCCCCAATGCAGAATCATAGAAAATAAAACTAGAATGGACCATGAGAGGTTATCTAATCCTTTATACTTCTGTTGTCCCGAAACAAAATCAATGACATCTATGTGAGTCTTGACAGCAATTTTTTTAGCCTGAAATTAAAGGTCTCCAGTGATCATTGCTCTTCAGACAATCTCTTCCAGTGCTTCACTACTCTTAAATTTAAAAAAAAAAGCTTTTTCTAACACTTTCTTGCTGTAATTTTTGGCCAATCATTTCTTGTCCTTTTCAGAATGGGTACAAAGAAGAGATTGTTCTTTTCCACTTTGTAGCAGCCCTTTTCTATTTGAACAATTTGTAGCATCTCCTTTCAAATTTTCATCTGTTTTCTAGACCCCTGGTTATTTTCATTGCTCTTGTCAGGACTTTTTCCAATAGTTTCACTCCTTTCTTGAAGTGCAGTTCTCTAAACTGGACATGATCTCCAGCAGAGTACAGGACTACCTCTTTCTGTGTCTCCATATATTCCACAATGCACCTTTCAACCCACCCAATGAATGATTTTCTATGTGTAGCTAAGTGTTTATTTCTTCTGTTTTGTTTTACCTCTGCAGTAGGCTTAATGTAGAACAGAGAATTCCCTCATTATTGTATACAGATGAATAGCTTTAAAGTATAGATATATCTTCTCTATGTCTTTGTATCCAGCATTGTGTCTATTTGCTTCTCAGGACTAGCATGAGGTATGCCTGTGTCTGTGGCACAGGTGAGGAACATCACAGCTGGTTGTCTTGGCTTCCCTGTCCTGCAGCTTTTCTTCTCTGTTACCGGGCCAAATGGAGGTTGAATAGAATGTAAACAAGGGGAAAGTTCAGTTTGTGCACTTGAATCCACAGTGAAATGCCTTAACACTTCGTTACGATACAAAGGTGAGCTATGTTACTGTCAAATACCAGTCAGTTAGTTTTTTACCTTTATGTTAACAAGAATCAGCTAGCTTTTTAGAAACAGAATGAGAAATCTAAATCTAATTTCTTGGAGTATTTGTTTTAGCTTTAGCAGTAAAGACACCTTGTATTCGCTTACAGATTTTGGCTAATGAGCACTTCTGCAAAACCGCTTCCACAATCTCAAGTTGGCTTTTGCGATATGAAGAATATACTTCAGAAAATATTGAGTTTAGATGCTTTCTTACCATTGCTTAGAAAAATCTGTGAGAAAGTGATATTTTAAGAAATCCAGAAATGATTACTTATTTGCTGTGATCCCTTTCTTCATGTATTGCAGAACTTGCAGTTTGTGTAGCAGGGAAAGAAGACTTGATGCTTACGTCACAGAAGAGCATTCATCCTCAAATCATAGTTCATGTTAAACCAATTCTACTTATTGCTGCCTTTTTGATAACTGAGGAAACTGCTTTAGTCTTCGAGGCTCTAGAATCCTTCAGCAGCATTTCTGTTTCAACTATATAAAGGTTTCTCCCCCATCTAGACAGTGTCATGACTTTTTTCACAAATAAGAATATATAATTTCTAATGTTCCCATCATGTTTGTCCCAAGATGCAGTTGTGGGTTTGCAGTGACATGTCGATGGCCACATGCCTGTGCCTGGCTGTCTGCGAACTCCACAGCTCCTGCCATGTCACTGATGGCCAAGTGGCTGTTGTGCTGTCCCTTTTGGGATAAAAGGATAGTTGTGACATCAGTGAAGTCCTGGGTCCTCTGTCTTCTCTATCTGTTAAGGAAATATTTTCACAAAACCAGTTGAAGAAATTCAGCCTTTTTTCAGTCCTGTTTTACTGGCACCTTGAATCCTTTTCTCTTTATATCCTACTTTAGGGAGGGCTTCTCTGTATCTTCCTACAAGTCTTTTGAAACTAAATCAGTCTCTTTTCTCTTCTGGAGTTTTCCACAAAACTTGAAATTATTCAGAAACCATAATTGATTTGTAAGGTGGAAAAAAATTTTGTAGGGAAGCTTGAAATAGTTCTGCCTTATTACTTAGGCATTCTATTTGCCATACTCCTATTTTTAGCTAGGAGTTAAGGAAACTTTCCTGTCTGACTGTCCAGGAGCCACCACTCTGGCAGTCACATTCACAGCACCTAAGCTACGTAGAGACCCCTTTGCAGCTACACATACCACTCTCACATGGTCAGGTAAGATCCCCTTACCAGCTCAATTCTGAGTTTCCTATAACAGAATCTCAAAGCTCTGGATCCTTAAAATAATTTGATTTTGGTGCAATAACTAAATAACAAAATGACAGCCTGAGTTTGGTGCCTCTGAGGAGGGACTCTGAACAAAGTAATCCCTGGGCTTTTACACCCCCACAATCTAAGTGCCTCAATGTCTGTCTAGAAAAACACAGGTCTAATAAACCAATGGATAATTTTTTTTTTTTTTTTTTTTTTTTTTTTTTTTTTTTTTTGCTATGGGAACTTGTTTGGTTCTATGCAGGTGCCTTTAAATCTTAGGCTCTAGGCTAAAAATCTAGCAGTTATCCTTTGGGAAAATTGATATAGGCACTTGTTCTGATATGGGTGCAGCCTGTGACAGAAAAAAACAATATCGGGGCTACAATAGGTGAACAATTTGGCTGGCTTTGGAGGTGCTCTTCCTAGGTAGGCAAGCATAAGCAGTCTTCAGGTTATTGCTCTTTTTCATGATGGTTCATGGTGGTCATCATCTAATTTGCCAGGCTATTGACTCTTAATCTCCTTTGGAGCATGCCTGTGTTCAGCCTGCACTGAAAATCGTGTTTCCTGCTTAGTAGCACCGACTTGGAGAGGAATTTTTATATTGGCTACTGGCCAAACTTAGAAGATAATTTTTCCTCCCTTTTTGTTGTTCCCTCGCTATCTGCAACTTCACTTGATTGCAGAGAGATGCTTTTCATCATTGTGAAAAGCCATCTGATTAGAGCCGTCATTAACCCATGAGTGAAACTTATAAGAAGTTTAGCTGGAGAAATTCCTTGAATGCTTCAGAATTGCAAAGTTGCCATTTTAAAGAAACCTCAAAACTAGATTGCAAATTTGTTTTACTTCTGCCTAAAACAAGCTCTTCTTTCTCAGCAGATTTATAGGAAACATGATTTAATGTATATGTTTTTTTCCTTCAGAATGTTTTAGATGTCATGAAATTCTACTGCTGATTATCAGGACTGTGTGTCTGTCAACTATCCCCTTCCTGACCATTCATTTCTACCGGTGTAATTCAATAGTCAAAGGCATTGAACTGTTAATATTCCTTTGTTAAAGTGTATTTAGAAACAGTCCTTTGGGAAAAGGAAAAAAATATTATATTCATTATTCTTGTTTCATTTTTGCAATTGTCTTGGTTTGAAGACAGGTGTCTGCTAAGGAAGGTGTAAACTTCTCTTAGAACCCACGAATGTG
>VZTX01027324.1:313636-407802 GCA_013400915.1 Pardalotus punctatus
ACAGGGAGAGCGCGGGGCGGCAGCTGCCGGCCCCCTTGGGCAGAAAACTGCCGGCACAGCCAGGAGGATGTGCCCTCCAGGAACGTCCCCTTCCCAGACGAAACCTCACTCACCAACGAGAAGAAAACAGCACAGAGCCGAAAAACCTTTCTGCTGCTGTAGGTGAGGAGCCCACAGTTCCCCCTGCTGCCTCTCCCGTAGCCGGTGGTCCAGTGCCTTCTCAGATGACCGTGTCTGCTCTCCCCTCCCCATGCCCAGCTAGCTCTTTGTCCCTTACAAAAGGAGTTAATAGTCCTTAAGTATCCAACCATTAGTAACCTAGCGCCCGGGATGGGGAAGAATTCCGCACCCCTCAACCTCCAGCCACAATATAAAACAATTTTAATATCGGAGGAATGAAGGTTACTTTTCAAAAGCTCTGTGCATAGCTTTTGCTAATAATTTTCTTCCCCTTTCTCTTTACCACCTTCCTTCTCAAAATAAAGGAGATGTGTATGTCTGTATCAGGAATGTCTTTGACTCCCTTAGACCTTTTCTGGTATGCATATCAGACCTGGGATGAGCTCAAGCTTGTCTCTGTTTAGACAGGCAAAATTGGCATTGTTCAGAAAGCACCTCACATAAATGGACAAGTGTGTGGGAACTGCTTTCATTGCTTTCCTTACTTCTTAGTTGCTGTGGAAGCCACGTGTGGCACTAGAAGCTGTCCTAGTGAGGAACAGCATGCTGAGACAGTCATGGCCTCATTTGAATTTAGAGGCGTGCGTTTCAATCGTATTTTGGCATATGCTGGAGATAGTTAATACTGAATATTAATTAACTTCAAGTTGGTTCAGAGGTTTCTTGTAAAGTGAGACTATGAGGTAGGAAGTGCTATGCAGCTGGTAGATTCTACTCCTGGCAGGAATCTTCCTCAGTGAAACGTGAAGATGTTTCTTCTCTGGCTTGCAGCAGAGGACCCTATGAAATGATTTCTTGAAGCTTATATATTTGAATTATAGAATCAAGTTTTTTGTCCAAGACTTTTTGCTTGCCTTCCTTTTTAGTGGTATGTTTTGAGGTAGGGTCACAAACATATAAAAATAAAAAAAGCTGCACTGAAAGCACTGATCACAAGTCAGATGAGAACTGAGAGTAGTATCTTCTCCTTTACCAGGCAGTTTTAGCAGTTGGGAAAGATGTGTTTCATCTGTCCTGGAAACTGCACTGACGCATCTGTTGATTTCATTATAACACAAAGATTCATGGGTTATGAGGCCAGAACGAGCCATTATGATAATCTAGGCTGATTTGCTGTATAATTAATTCCTGTCTCACTATGTCTTTTAGAGAAAACAGGATACTATTTTAATTTAAAATTTGCCAGTAGCAGAGAACACACCATAACCTGTAGTAAATTATTCCAGTAGCAAATTATCCTCACGTAAAAATAAGTCATAATATTTTAAAATGTGAATTTCTCAAACTTCAGTTTCTAGCCCCCAGATCTCATTGTCCCTTTGTCACATGCATTGAAGAGCCCTCTATTTCCAAATTCCATTTTCTGCACAGGTACTCATAGATTGCAATCGAATCACATTTTAACCTCTACCTATTAAACAGACTGAATTTGAATGCTCTCCACTATGGGACTTGCATTCCAGTCATTTAATTATATTCCCTCTTCGCAGTCTTGAACCTTTGGTTTAACAATTGAACTGTCATTATCAGAAGCTGCCTTAGCGTTTCTCTGTTCCTGCTGAGGATTCACAATGGTTTTACACCCAAGGATTATTTCTATCCTTTTATTTTATTGTTATGGTGAGAGCTCTGGTGTACTTGATTATACATCAAGATGTTGATGTCCAAATGTGTTTGTTTGCTTGCACTTTTTCCATAGACATAGGTGCTTTTTAGGTTTCTCAAGCTAGATGTTTTGTTAGGTTGTTTTTTTTTTTGGTGTGGGGTTTTTATTTTTTTTTGTTTTTTTTTTTTTTTTGGGGGTTTTTTTTTTTTTTTTTTTTAAGGTTGTTTTTTTTTTTGGTTTTTTTTTTTTTGGTGTGTGTTTTTTTTTTTTTTTTGTTTTTGGGGGTTTTTTGTTTTGTTTTTTTTTAAAGAAAAATGTTTAGAACAATGCTTGAATAACAGAGATTCAGATTGGGGTGGATATGTTTCTTTGAAAAGACTGAGTTCAGAACTCTTGTTCTGAATTCCCTTTCTCCTTTCTTCCCCAGGTGCTTGTTTTCTTGGTCTGGCTTTTTCAATCTTGGCCTCAGATTCTTCACTGTTAGTGACTTTATTGATTACAACTAACTTCATATAACTTTTTGTAGTTCCCTTGAAAGCCTTCTGTCTCAAGGATTCTCCAGCTGTGGTACTTGTATGACTAAAGAAATACAAAGCAGTCAGCATCAAACCTCAAACAAACCCAGAGGCAGACCCTCTGCATTTCCCCAGAAAAGCTGGGACCTGTCACTCAAGTATCAAATACATCAGAGGGAGATGTAACCTGTATGTAGCTCAGCTACCTGTGGGAACTGCTTATGTGTATGTGATATTGTCTCTACCAGCCACCTGCAGAGATTGCTGAAAACAGATCACTGAGTCATGGCTCGATACAGCCCAGCACCACCCGTCAATCACATGTAGGGTACAGCGCTACCTGTCCGCTCCTCTCGTGTGTGGAAAGACTGGGTCAAGATACAGCTCAGAGGAGTGCTGGTTTGAGCAAGAGTTAGTGATATCCTCCAAGGGCAGTTCTCCTACCTTAAGTCCTACCTTAGGATTAGAATAAAGCCACAGCTCATTCAGGCCTGGCATTCTCTTGTCCACCAAAGCAACTCCAAACTGAGGTGAAACAACAAAGCAATGTTGCACCAAAGTCATAAGCCCTTGTAGGGTGTCTCCGATTGTGGAGGGTGCAAGTGCTATTTAGGGAGAACATGAGAGCATGGCTGCTATCAGTGGTATTCCCTTACATTCCCACAGCATCCACTACTGTTGGTTTGCAATTGCTAGAAGGCACGCTCCTTCCTTTTTCCGTTAGTATCAGTTTGTGCACTTGCTGTCCATTTTTCTTTCTGGTCCTTTTTGTGTCTTCTGTTGCACCCTACTTCCGTGACATCCCTTTGCAGCAAGTTGCAGGAGTTCACTGCCCTCTGTGTAAATAACTACTTCTAAAAATCCATTTTATACTGATTTCATAGAAGTTTCAGCAAGTGCCTGTAACTCTGTTATTACTGGGTTTGGCAAAGAGCAGTTCTGCATTAACCTTCTCCGTCTTCTGTAAACTTCAATCATACTTTTCTCAGTCCTGTCCAAATATGAACTGGACCTTTTCAGGCCATCCTTGTAAAGCATCCTGTTCCATCCTCTTAGTTGCTGTATTTATTTTCCTCTTTCTTCTTGAGAAGCAGAGACAGGACTTCATGCAGTGCTCAGGACTAAAGTTTGAGGTGCACCTCATTTTCAGTAAGAGAGGAGGCTCTAATGCATGCCACGCCCTTGCTGTGTCAGTGGAAGGAGGTGTATGGTCTGTCTAATGAGAGCATTTGACATGATTAATCTGTAGAATAAAACTACTACAGTCCCATAAATTGAAATTGTATTTTATCCCTGTTGCAGATGTTAATAGACTTGATGTTTCTGATGCCTGTGTGAGGGCAGAGCACTTTATTGGGAATTGGAGCAAAACAAACTACTGTGGGTCAATACTGTCCTCTGCTGGGAGGAACTAGAGCTTTGTGCCATTTCTCCAAATGGGATTTAACAGCTGGCTTCTCCTTTCACTCTGTGTTTTGCCTTTGCAACAGGAAAATCTAATGCTGTGCTGACTGCACTGAGGAAATTCTCCTTTAATGCTTAATGAAAGCTGGAAATTCTTTGCTAGCTATGAATGTGTTGAATTGAGATTTCATTTATTTTTTCATCCTGAAGTCACCTAATTTATAAGCTTATCCCTCGTTCTCTGCCTTGTTTGCCTTTTAATATTTACTGCTTATGCGCTCTCTGAATTTCCGGTCCTAATTGTAGAAGTAACAATGCATATCTCCTTTCCCTTCTATTTTCATAACTAATTGCTGACAACCCATCCTAATAGGTTTTTGAAAGCAAAAATCAAATGTCTGTATGTATATGCTATATGTCACAGACACAACATATTTTAGAATGATAACTCCTTAGAAGAAATCTGTCTTCAGTAGTACCACTGAACAAAAATTCAATAAAAATTGCGCTAGTTGCAGAAATGGTTTTGCTTGCTGTATGTGCTGGTTCTGCATTTAGCAAACATCAAGGTGGTTGAGAGGAAGTCAAGTTTACAAGTTATTTGAATTTTGTGCCTTGTCCCGTTCCTGCCTCTGTGAGAATGACACAGGGCAGAGAGGAGTCTGCTTTCCAGGAATTAGTTCTGTACTTGAGAGAAAGAGAAGAGTAGGAGGTCTGTACTCCTGAGTAAGCCAGGCATGCTCAGGAGTGCTTGCCTGTTTGAGACTCTTCTCTTGGCTAATTTCAATCCATGTAGCAACATAGAGCCCAGAGTTCTGGTCTTTCAGCCAGAGAAAGTGAGAGTCCAAGCACTGAAAATGTGCAGGTTTTTATGTGTTAGCACAGATATTATTGGTTTCTTGAAGCAAGGGTAAGCTATGGAGGTATCGCTGTGGCAAGTTTGTGTCAGTAGTGATCTAAGATTTCTTGGTCAGAGAAATTTTAAGTCTTTGTTTTGCTTTTTTTTTTCCTTGAGGAACCACAGGGCAATCACTAACAATTCACAGTAACTTGCTGAAATTTTTTTGCATCTCTCTCCTAGTAGTTAAGTGGGCTTATATGAATAATAGAGCAATGACAGTGGTGGTACCGAGTTCCCTGCTGTGGCCGGTGGAAATGGACATGGAGGTTACACTTTGTTATGTATTTTGTATGGAATTAATGCAAATATAACAGCATGATACCAGACACACACTGGATTTTATGTACAGCAGAGTGGGCCTCTGGTAGAGTTGTTCTTACCACCCTTCAGTTAAATATTCTCTTCTGACTGCTTATCTGATCTATAGTCATTGCAAAGTACCCATTGCTGTCATTCCTATACACTCTCCTGGTTCAACTCACTCCCTCTGTCATGATGTCAGACTCTTGCGCTGTCTCCTTTCTGCTCTCCACTGCCTTTGGGGAGAAGTTTATCTCCCATGGCTGAAAGTAATTGGGGTATTTGTATTGTATGCAGGATTGATGTATGATACTTTTCCTTGTGTCTGGCAGGTTGTTTATAAGAATAACGACATTCGTCTGGAGCTGTCTCGCTTGGCACGGATTGGTGATACTAAGATGAAGATCTATGGGGAAGTGAAATTCGTATGTGAAAATGTAGCTACACTGGATCCCATCAGCTTTGAGACACCTGAGGCCTATATTAGTCTGCCTAAATGGAATACCAAAAGGATGGGCTCCATCTCATTTGATTTCCGAACCACTGAACCCAATGGACTGATCCTCTTCACCCATGGCAAGCCTCAGGAGAGGAAAGATACCAGAAGCCAGAAGAATACAAAGGTAGACTTCTTTGCAGTTGAGCTTCTAGATGGAAACCTCTACTTGCTGCTGGACATGGGCTCTGGGACCATTAAAGTCAAGGCCACCCAGAAGAAAGCCAATGATGGAGAGTGGTATCATGTAGATATTCAACGAGATGGAAGATCAGGTAAAGTTATTATTTTTTCTCTAGTAGATTCATATTTCAGATTCAGACCTAGGGCTGTGTATTAATTCTCAGAACATTCAAGATCTGTTAGATATGAGTCACCTCCTTAAAAAAGCTTTGCGTTGCTCCAGTGATGTTTATCCAGCAAAGCAAAGATACGAACGGCTAGATTTTCATTAAATGTTTAGTGTGAACTTTGGATAGCACATCACACAGGCAGTCTATTAATATTTTATTCACAATCCTCAGACATCCTGGACCTATCCTTGGAATTGCATGCATAGTTACAGTGATGACTTCTTTGTAGGCCATGGTAAGGTTTAAGGTCCTTCAGAACCCCTGTTCTCAGTTTGAGAAATTCTTACTGATCTGCCTTTGGGTTTTGCATTTGGGATCTCATCATGAGGAAAGTAAAAGTAATATACAGAACCAATAATACAATTATGGTAACAAATCAGCTTTTTCATCCCATTCTCTTTCCTTTAGTATCCTGTAGTTTTCAGTTAGGTTTCTTTACTTTCTTGGATGCCAGATTCTAGTCTTAAAATCTGAGTCAGCATTTGTTTTCTTTTCTTTTCTTTCTTTGCAGCTTCTCATTTTCTAATATGGGTTTTATTTTATTTCTAAAAATACACCTACCATGCAATTGCCAAGAGGTATTTTTATTGTTTTCAGTGCTGAATATCAAGCTAACATATTCATGATTTACTCTGAAATTGTGGAGGAAAACAAAAATGCTCAAATACTGTAACTTCATCTAGAGAATAACAATTGTACTTCAGTTTTTTCTGAACCATTGGGATCTCAAAGCCTTCCCTTCAAAAGGAATTTTGCTTGCATTTGCAAGTGGATTTGAGATTTGTCTGCTGATCTCCATATCATAGTTTTAGGTCCTTAATTTTTATGTTTCCAGTTGCTGAATACTGTCAGTATAGAGAACACAGTGCTAGAATTTGCTTCCCTTGAGTTTTTCTAAGAGCTGACTTTGAGATAACATGCAAGGCCTAGCTGTTTGAACAGGTCTTTGCCTGAAGCTATTTTTTTCTTTGATGATGTGAATAGTTTCTTTGTATTTGGCATAGTGCTCTGCTTGGACTTAATATGTGTGGTTATATATTGCTATCTCCTCAAGACATCGATAGGAGCGTTTTACAAAGGAAGCCATAAATAAATAAATGGAGCTTTGATTTCTTTAGAATTGCTAACATTTAATTAACTTCCAGGGATAAACTCAATTAGTTGTGTTCAGTACTGACTTCAGTTTTGCTTGCTCACTTGGGGACTCTCGTCCCTGAAGAAGCAGCTGCAGAGGGAGAAGAGACAGAAATGACACTAGACTTCATGCAAAGAATGTTTGCAAAACCCTGAGAAGACAGACACACATTCATTTGGACATGTTCACAGGAGGGTGTGACTGATGGCATTGCTATTTGATGGATGACACTGTAGGACTGACTTGTTTGTTGCTTGGCAGGGAGGTTTGTGATATTCTGGACACTGATTAGGGGTAACAGATTTTGAATTAGAAACAGTTTTCTCAACAAGAAAGAACATGTTCATATGATGTCTTTTTTTTTTTTTTTTCCTTTTTATTTAATGGTGTTCTCTTCTCCAAATGAATACTTGGTTAATAATCCTCATGACTGATGTCTTGTGTCCTGAGAAAACCGGGATACTGGCATTGATTTATTCGCATCGTACCTTTAGCAACCATCCGTCACTCTTATCCAGTGAGGCTTTGGATGTATGTGAGAAAGGAGTTCAAGATCTCTTCTTTTTTAGTGATTGGCTTTTCTTTCACATGTGGACTGGAGAATGGTTCCACCTTAACGATTGTTTGTCCCTCCTCAGTATGGATGCCTATCATTTAGAAACTGAAATAATGGATTTACGTAGTGGAGGCTAAAACCAGCTATTTGAGCTTAATGCGCTAGTAACCTGAAGTTCTGATTCTCATTACTAAAGCAGCCAGGCCTTTGTTAAGTGTCATCTCTGCCCTTCTTTTTCCCATTTCTCTAACGGTCCAAAACTTCAGGTTCTGCTGATCTTAGTAAAATAGCCTTAAACATCCAGATATTCACTACTGCAGTGCACTAAGGCAGGGAAGCTTGGCAGTCATGCTCAGATAACCTCTGGCATTTCTAGTCCCGTTAGGCCTTGTGTATGCTTTGGTCTGTGTTGGCTGCCAGAGCAACAAAAGCTGTTTTCGTCTTTCTACCCTGACAGAAATTGGCGGTATGGACATGCACACCTAATATCCTGTAACCTTTCTGTCCTTTGGGGAAGTTCCTACCAAGTGTTCACAAAACCTGTCACAGTTTCTAGCCGGGGCACAGTGAGCATGTTATGCAGGACAGTGTTTTCAGCTTGTCATCAGCTACAAAATATACATGACTTCCCACCTGATCAGACATAAAATCATACTGGAATGTTTGGTTTACAGTTGCATTGGTGCACTGTTTGGTGTGCCAGTTCTGCCCTCACTGACTGGGCTGTTTTGGTCTGTTTGGTCTTCAGTCCAGCACAAAGTATCTAAGGCAGTGCAGAGGAGGTGCTTAGATGCTTCTGATTTCTCAAATTGGACTTGGATCTACTCTAAGAAGAGTGGCAAACATGGGATTTGGAGGGAAAAATAAAGAAGGATGTCAGCTTGTGCAAGTGCCCCTTTCTAGGATCAATACAGAGTTTCTCCATCTCAGCAGCTTGATCTTAAAAGTGCTGTTCATCCAAACTGGTACCATCTCCTTACAGGAATTATTGCAGGGTACAAAACACTCAGAATGTTTAGGTTGCTGTGTAGCCTATTTCTGTTCATCATCTCACTGTCTTTCTCCAGCTTTTACACATCATGGTATCCAATATTTCTTGCCTTTTAGGGGATTTCTTTACCTTTGTGGCATTTGCACATCTTTGTTCTCTCCACAGTAGCAGCTCTCTAGAGCTCAGCCCTCCAGTGTTCTGGTTCTAAGCTTTAGAGTAATATGTACTCAACAGGCCACTTTTGTGAAGTAGCAGTAGAGATGCTGGAAGGGGAGCTGTATTCCAGTGGCTCCATGACATGCTGCCTGTGTGACAGTACGTGTATTGTCATGTCTTCTCTTTCCTTGTTTTGTAAAAGAGAAGATGCCTGTGGTGCTGCAGCTTGTTTATACAAAATGATTCATCAAATAACTGTGGTTCTTTTTGAGCCTTTAATTTGTAATGCCTCTGTTGTTTCTGACACTCTGCTGCCTCTGACATTATTCCTCAATTATTACTGAACATCACACACGTGGAATACCTTGTGTTTCTGTCATACATGCAGTTCTCTAAGAGGACACCTATTACAACTGAAGGAAAGGCATATGTACATGACTGTATTTTCTCACAGAGACAATAGATAGAGCTAACTCTATTAACTCTCCTTCCTTATTGTAGGGGTGTCTGATAAAAATGCAATGATGTGGAATTAATCGTAAAGCTTGGATAGTGTATCTGAAGACAGACTGTCTTAATGACAAGGCAATTGGATGTGATGATTTATAGCTAGGGAGAGTGAATTGCTGATTTTTAGATGAGTGTCTAGTGGGCAGATGTCCCTATCACAGATAGTGCTGAATGCTCTTCAGAAGAGTACACTGCTCTGGAATGTGAGAGATGTGCATTATGTTCCCTATTTTACTTTGGATGCACTGTCTGACCTTAAGTCACTTTGCTTTTCTGTAGCTGTTTTATATATTCTGATTGTATTTCTGTATTAAATGTTTTGATTATTTTATGTGCTGGGACAATTTCTTGAAATATATGTGAATGGCCTCAGTGCAGTATGCCCACATTTTATTTGGAGCATATGGAAGGTACCACAATTTTAATAATAGCTGTTATTCAGAGATAAGTTTGTCTCTCTCTCCCTCAATTTTCCTGTATAAAATGGAAATTGGAAAACTTTCTTTGTAAAGCCATAGAATAATTTTACTTTGGAGAGTTCTGGAGAGTTCTAGTTCAATCTAGACTTTCTTCAGGGTCATGCGCAACTGAACTTTGAATATCTTCAGTCTGGTAAACCCCTCTGAGGTGTCTGTTTCTGTGGTTGACCACTCTTGTGGTGAAAAATGTCCTTTTCTATGGAGTTGAATATTCCCTTATGTCATGGCTTAGGAATGGTACTCTCCAATTTAGTGGTCTCACTGAGACTCTTCAAACCACATGGCTCACTTGCTTCCCCTTCCCTTCCCCCTCTCTCCTGTGGCAGGCTGGAGAGGAGAATTAGACGCACAAAAGGTAAAGATCATGGGTTGAGATAAGAACAATTTACTGGAAACAGCAATGAGATAAGTAACAGCAACAGTATTAATAACAAAATTGTACAAAAGAGACAATGATTCACATGCAAAAGTACTCACTGTGGAGCTCAACCCAGCTGCTCCCACTGGCTTGGGATTGGCACCAGCCCACTGCTCCCTCCAGCTTGGGGCCAGTGTTAGCCAAAGGCTCCCTCTGGCTCGGAGCCTGTGCTGCCCCACTGCTCTGTCCACACATTTGCGTGTCTGGAAGGAACCCCTTCTCCCATCAGGAGTCCTTTTTCCCTGATCCTAGCAATGATGTGAGGTGATATATAATAACCTCTGGGTCCTGGCCATGCTTCTCCCAGCTACTGCAAAGAATTAACCCTGTCCAGGCTGGAACCGGGACACCTTACTGCAGCTTGTGATCAGAGTCTCTTGCCACTACGAGTTCACAGTGCTCATTCATGTTCAAGTTGTCAGCCATAGCTCCAGGGCCTTTTCTGCAGAGTTGGTCCTTGGCCAGCTGGTCTCTAGCCTGTACTTATGTGTGAGGGTTTTTTGACCCAGATGTAGGGCTTTGTATTTATTGGTTTTCTTTTACATCACATTGCTATCAGTCCTTCTCTCCACCTTGTAAAGGATTCTCTAAATGGTAACCCAATGCTTCCTCCAATGCATCAACCATTCTCTCCATGTCACCTATAGACATGTCTGTGTTGGTCCATCGTCCAGGTCCAGGTTTGGAGGTACCAATGAAGTGTTCTCTGAAAGAGCTATATAGTGTGAATTAGTATGCTTTTGCTTCTCTATTTTTCTCTCTAGTCCTGATGCCATCAAACTCTGGCGTGTTCTCAATAAGTTTTTGCTTTGCTGGATGAATACCATTGTATAATGCTTGAATTTTACATGTTATTTAGTCATTGAATCATTATGCTTCTGACTTTGTAATGCAATTTGGTATACAGATGCATGATGATCAGTCACTGCATGGAAGTATTTAGGACCTGTGGTTCAGGAGGAGATGGAGCAGTGTGAGAGACATTACTAGAATTCCATTTGGGTAGGCAAGAGTCTTCACTCTCCTCTGCTGAACCTTAAACCTCACTCAGTTATCGGACAAAAGTGAACTAAACTGAGGCTGTAGTTGAAAGTGTTGATGTCTCCTTATCTTCCTCGTTTAGGTACTATATCAGTGAACAGCAGACGCACCCCATTCACTGCTAGTGGGGAGAGTGAGATCCTAGATCTGGAAGGCGACATGTACCTTGGTGGGCTGCCAGAGAACCGGGCAGGACTCATCCTTCCCACAGAACTCTGGACAGCAATGCTGAACTATGGCTATGTCGGCTGTATCCGAGACTTGTTCATTGATGGACGAAGCAAGAACATCCGGCAGCTGGCAGAGGCACAGAATGCCGCCGGAGTCAAGTCCTCCTGCTCCCGCCTCAGCACCAAGCAGTGTGACAGCTACCCGTGTAAGAACAATGCAGTCTGCAAGGATGGCTGGAACCGCTTCATTTGCGACTGCACTGGCACTGGCTACTGGGGCAGAACATGTGAGCGAGGTAAGCTGTGTTTTCTGACTTCAGGGACACAAAGCTGAACATGTGCATGAGAATGGGAACAAAATCCCGTGTTCCTATGAGATTCTTCCCTGCCCTTGTTGGTCTTCCCAATGCTAAGTCTCAGTCCCCACACTAGGATAACTTTCTTCTCTGATTGTTTCCTTCCAGCCTTTTCCACCCTCATTTAATGAGCTTACTTGGCCACTTCACTCCCTAAGCCTTCTGAAGATCTTGTCTTCAGATTCCAGAGTTTTTTTGGCTAAGTATGGTTTGTCCCCTGAGCAGAAAATGCAGCTGCATTTGAGAAGTCTCAAACAAATTACTGGAAACTGTACCAAGTGTAAGCTTCATTTAGGGAGATTTTTCTAGCATGAGACAGATGATGAATCCCAGTTCTATCTAGGCTTCCTCTTTTTTTTTGTGCAGTAGAATTTCCTTAATGGCTGTGTATGAGTAGAGCCAGCTAATCGTGTTAAAAGCAGCATGTCTCCAAGTTCTAAGGCAAATCTGTAGGAGATTGATTGGAGATTCTCTGCATCTTATTTGTACTCATACTGAAGTGTGATTTAAAGATATATGATTGGAGATATGAGGCCCAAGTGATGCTAGTGTGAGCAGACAAATTTTCTCTGTGTTATAGATGACATGGAAAGGAATTTACTAATGGAAGGTATTTGAACTATGTATTTCTTAAGTACATAGGTGGTTCCATTAATTGTTGTTATCCTTATTTTGATGGCGCCACCAGCAGAATGAGGTAGGTGAGGGGTTTTGCAGAAAAAGATAGGGGGAAGATCAGTTAGAGAACCAACCCCCCCCTCACTAAAGGGGGTTTTCTTATATTTAGACCAGTCTTTCTGTTAATATTTGACCATTAGCACTGCATTCAGGCTAAACTGCATTCACAGTACACCTAAGAATTAACTCTAGACCATTAGCAGAGTCTTAGGGTTTTCAGTCCCCTCTTTATATCTCCTCACTTGGCATCATGGTTATAGCATGTGTCTTAGAATTGGAAATTCAGATATTTTGGAGCATCTGCTATAAATATGTCAGCAGCTCCTTTCCCACTTAGTGTCCCCCTTATGCATTTTTTAATATTGATCATAGTAGCATGCCACTTATGAGGAAGAACATGAAATCTAGGTACAATGCATAAAATATTAGGCAGAATTTAGATTTGTAATTCATTCACTCTACAGAGGATTTTCTTTGCAGAATTTTTTTTTTAACGACCAAAATTCTTCCCATAGACTGGATAGAATTTTTAGGATTTATAGCACAAGATCTGTGATTGTTCATAAAGCTGCTTACAGCCAGTAATTCATTGCATGTTGCCCTAAGCAGCGGTAGTAGTTAATTGCCAGTGGGCCTTAAAACAGCTGAGCGTCAACACTGCCCTCTGTGCTGGGGAGCATGGGTGAAAATGTAAGAATCAGCGTCATCGGCTATGCCAATGTCAGCTCTGCAGTTCTCTCCTGTAGACTACACAGGATTTGAAAATTCTGGAAAACATCAGAGAGAGGTTTTCTCAGCCAAAGCCTTGGGAATTGTTTTGGCCAGTTGTTGTGATATTAGGTTTTATATGAACATAACAAAAGGAAGTGCTACCAAAAATGCATTGTTCCCTCACAAAATTGTATGTATGTTTGCCCTTGGTCTTTATTTAGTATTAGGAGTGACCATCTCTGTGATTCTGAACTTTCTGGACTGTGTCTCATGTCAATCTCCTGGACCTGGCTTTCAGAAGAGAATCCAAAGCTAACAGTGACATAAAGAACAGAGTTTATGTCATGTACCTTTAGACATCTGTGGTATTAGCTTTTACTGGTTTTATTGTCAGTGAAAAGAAATCAGTAGGTTAAAGGCATATAAACTTTTTAATTTGGAAGAAATGAATATCAAATCAGGCCTGAGATCCATAATTTAGCTGTGCTCTGATGGGCATCAGTCTGAATTAGGAAGATACATTTATAAGTTAATATCTAGTATGGGAACTTGAGGTCATAATAAATACGTTTTAGAATCAGAGTGTATTTAAGGTTAACAAAACTGTGATGAAACAGTTCAGGACAGCATAAAAGATGTATGCAAAAGTTCTGATCCTGAGAAATTAATTTTGTCTGTAACTAGAAACCACAGACCTATTGCTGGTTTAGTCCCAGTGTCAGTCAAAATGTAGATATACTGCATGACATTCCTTGGCAATGTGAGAAGCAGCTTACAGGGAATAAATATTTGAGACTGGATACATGAAAAAAGTACTACAAATTGAAGAACATTTGACTCCAGAACATTTATGTGATGTTACATAGCAGCCTCATACTCCTCTGATATAAATGCTCAATGTCAGAAAACTGTATTAGTGCCCACTGATTTTGCCTCCACGAACAAAAGCATTGCAGGCTACCCGTGATGGTTTCATTCTCCTGTTCTGACACCCAAGGATTAATGCAAGTCCTGATTGCATCTGGTCTGTGATCATAATACTGTTGGAAGGAGAATGGTTGAGATGGAGACTGGGAAGGGAATCAAAGTGAGAGACGATGCCATGCCACAGTGGCGCTGCTGTGTAGTGACTGATGAGCTGCCACAGGATCCGGGGGCAGCCAGGCTGGTGTGTAAGGGGAAGAATGAAGAAGGAGAAGGCTACATCTTCTAGGATGGGACAGCTACTGATCCACTTTTCCAGTCTGCCACTTCTCACTTTTTTCTGTTCTTACACTTCTGTCCTGCTAAAAGAGGAGCATAACTCCTGCAGTCCAAGACGTATGATAAAGGGTTAAGGGGCAGGGGACCTGAGAATAAAGAGTCTCCTGTGCTTGGTGACTATGAGGAAAATCACATTTTATCACAAAGCAAAGCACATACTTAACATTTAGTTAAAGTACTAAAAACAGAAATGACATACATACAACTCTGTGAAGAGAAGCAGATAAGCAATTTGTTGTTGATGATAAAGCCTATTTACCACCTTCCAAGTATAGGATTTCTACATTTATAATGCTGTATTTCTCATACATTTTATACCTTGCCATATGAAGGATATGATACATTTAAAAGGGACTAAAAAGAAAATTGATTGTGTCAGAAAATAAGTTTGTGTTGCTTTTATTCATGAAACAATAAAAATTCACAGTATTCAGTATGTCACTTCTATCTAAAGCCTGTGGGAGTTTTTCTTGTCAGTGAAGTAACAGCTCTGGTATCAGTATTTGGCCAGTTACACAGGATTCAATGTAGATGCTGGTTACAGTGGTCTGCTCAGACAGTACTTTTGTGCAGATAGAGAAACCTAGCTGTAGCTGGAGTTTGACAGGGCACAGAACAGAGAACTGCTACCGAGGCCTCAAATTCATTCTTACAATTCCACTATCTAATCATTATTTTAGTATTGGCAGTGATGTAAGCAGACAAAGGCGTTAGCAGTCTCAAAGTGTCATAGTTTCTAATGGTAATGCAGTTTCTCCTTAGGTTATTGAAATTTCATAGAAGAGAGGGGGTGAGACGTGGAAAAGACCAGATTGTGCTTTTGTGGGCTGGAAGTGCTCAGTGCCAGGCTGAGTCTAAGCAAAAGCAGCAGCAAATAAGCAAAAAAAGCTAATTAGGCAATTAGCATGATATGGTCCCCATTTCACACCTTCCACCAGAGACTGTGATGACCAGGTAACAAACTGTTATTTATTTTCTTAAATCCTTGCTTCTCATCCCTTGCTATCTTTCCACGATGGTTCTCTACTAAGCAGTCTAACTCAGTGTAACTATGATGCAAACATGGTAAAGCAAAGAAATAGAGAAGAAGCTGATAGGATACAATTCCTCCTGCAAGTGATGCTCTGACTGCTTTGCAACGTGTAATCATCTCACCCCTCCCCCTGCTCCCTGACCTCTCTTGCACTCCTGTTAAATATGGTGAAGAGAAAGCTTTATTCATGCCAGGCAGACTGCTAAACTGAATTTAGTTTTAGATAGCTCTTAAATGAATGGCAGGCACAGTGAAGTGGATTTATGATGAAAGTTACAATTGCAAGCGCATACTGAGACTTTGTACTGAGTTTGATAGTCTTGGGCTGTGGTATGTTGGGCATTTGGGAAAAAAAAAAGCCTTGGTGCTTGTACTGTTGGTGATATTGAATCATGCTTGCATCCTAGGGTTTTAGAAAGAGCAGTGTACCACAGAACAGTGTCTGCAGTGCAGCCTCTCTGTTCTAAAGTACCTTCTTTCAACAGGTCTGCTCTTTTGCAAGTTAGTTTGAAATAAAGGACGTAAAATATCTGAAATCCCATGGGAATGATTCCCAAATGCTTTCTGATCATCAGATGCAGGGTAAACTTTGAGATAATTGACAAAATGGTTCCTCTGACGTGATGAATCCCATGCTTCCTCCTCTTGCATGCAAGCTGCCTTTCTGAAATGAACCCAGTAGAAATTAGGGTGAGTTGCAGGTCTTGTCAGCAAGGGCTGGAGGGCTCTTACAGACATGCAGAAGGGTGGGAAGTGTGGGTTAGTGCAGCTGTTGTGAAGACTGAATGTCTTCTTTACCGTTTGCCTTCTAATTTGTTAGTATTTGACATCAGTTGCAACATCAGGTCACTGCAACCCCCTGTTAATTGCACTTCAGATGTTAGAGGTAGGAGCTGCTATCTGGCTCATGGTGGATCATGTAGTACTTTGCTGTGATTACAAAGTACCTCCTCACAACCCTGGTCTTTTCTGAAAAGGACCCCAAAGCCCTGGCATTAACTAAGCAGGAGGAGGGGAATGTGTGTTGTATTCAAATTAGCTGTTTTCTGTAGCTGAAGTGAAAATGCCTTGAGGTCATAAAGATGCATGAAGTCTGTTCAGTAGATCCTGAAAACTCTCTGTATGCATTCCTTCTACTGAAACACTGTGAGAGGGACTGCAGAGGACAAGAGCCCAGGAAGGACACAAAGCAAAAGACAACTGAAAATCTGATAATTTTAGGCCAGTGAAAATCAAATGTTGATCACTCACTTTTCCATATTTTCTCCTACTTAAATGATTTGGCTACAGTTAGATTTTTTTTTTTTTTATTTTTTAAAGTTTTTTTTTATAAGAAATATCTAATATTGGAAAAGACAGGTTGGAATAAGACTTCTGATCATTTAAGACTGAAATAAAAGACATCGAGGTTTAGATTTTAAACCTCAAAAATTAATTGCACAGAACTGGACACAGCCTGAGTCCTTCCCAGGGAAAGGAATAAAAAAAAAAAGGCTTGTTCCAGCCATTTCCTTTGCTGAGCTGCATCCAGTGTTCATTGCAGCAAGACAGAAATATCCCATTCCAGTTCTTCTCTCAAGGGCTGGAACCAGTGTTTGTTCCTGTTTGGGTTTGCTTACAGATGGGCAACTAAGACCCTGACCATACCAGGCTTTTTTCTGTATTTTGTGGTAAACTGTTGGTGAGCAGCAACACATCTGCTGTTAACAACGCTGATGTTGAGCATAGGGCTACACATTTTATTATCTTCCAAGTATCTCTGCAGCAGTGTTTACTAAAACCAGTTTAATGACAATACATCTCTTCCTATTATGTATGCAATAAAGGGAGATGCTGGAAAATTACTGGTAGTAAGAAATGCTACAAAACCATTTGCTAAGGGGTGCAGCATTTGCTGTCTCAAGCACAGGTGGCAGCATAGATTTCTTTTTTATTTTAGTGAAGATATTTGATGATAATCTTGTCTTCAAAGGTTTGTTTAAAGCAACTAAAAAATGTTGATGATTTTTGACTGTCCAGACTTTCTGAGTATGCAGTGAATTGCTAGATAACTGCTGAGTCCTATAGGACTGATGGTTGCCAGGAGTGATGGACACATTAGGGGAAAAGTCTTTGCTGCAATGTTTTTAATGCTTTTAATCCTTGCTAGATCTTGAATTGTCAAAGACATAAGAAAATGAAAACATCAGAATAGTTCTTAAAATTTTTATTTTACGAAGTAAAAGATGTTAGAAAATAGGTCTGTTCTAGACCTCATCTATTCTCTGACTTACTAGTACCAGATAGGTCCCTATTGTACAATTTCCCAAATTGTCTCCAAACAGCAGAAAAAATATTCCATCTGAATTTAGCAAAAAGTTTAATACAATCCCTTCACACCCATTTAAATTTGTTTCTCACTAATTTTATGGTAAAATCTCCATTAAATGTGATACGAAGAATTTTAACTATGCTAAGGCCATTTATGTGAGAAGTTAATTTTCTCACTTGCCATCCATCCATTTGTAACACTTGTGGCTGATCCCTTTATGGCTGGCCCAGGCAGCTGCTGCTGTGGAAGGCACTGTTCACAGTCCTACTCAAGATACACAGTCCTGGGCTTTATGTGATCAGCTCCCTTGTATTTCTCCTTAAAGACTGACAGGCAGAGCAGACGGCTAGAGTTTGTAGCATAAGTGCTGGATTATTCTACTTATTAGGCTTTCATCTATCCTCCATCTTACAATTCTTTCCTTACCTTCTATGGGGTAACTTCTGTTCTAACATTCAGACAATTTCCAACATGCCCATTAGATGTTGTGCTAGCTCCAGTAAGGACATTGCAGCCAAGTTGGGCTTGTAAGGGAAGCAAAACAATACTAAGGAACAATTTAAAGTCTCTCACTTCTGTGCATTTATATTGTGATCCATACCACTCATTATAACTGTTTTTTGTTTTTTTTTTTGGCCGTATGTATGTGCTTTCTGGGACAAGTAACTGCATTTGTTGCACTGTAATGCCTTTGTGGTATCCTCAGTACAGAAGAGCATGCAGTTAATTCTGCAGTCAGGGTGATTACATCTGCTTGGCAAAAGATCATTTCATGGTTTTTATGCTGTTGAACTTTAACTTTGAAGAGTCTCATTGGTATGACAATCTCCAACAGCATCTGCTGAGCAGCTGGAAAATCTTAGACCGTATAAAAACCAACTGATTGTCTGTCCTATATCATATAATGTTATGGGTATGATTTTTTTTTTAATCTATGTGTTCCTTCTGTTTCTTCATCCTGATTCCATCATCATATGCTCTTGATATTTAAGGCCACTCCTGACTTCTGTGCTGCATGTGAATTTGTTAGTGCTCCAGGTGCACTTTATCTCATCTGAATATGTTAGTTGATGGCACAGAAGAAGATAATAATTTCTGCTGCTTTTCTCTAAACTTCTGTATTTCTGGCTGTTTATTGCTGAGTATAGCTTTCATAAGGTCCTCCCAGTTCAAGAAATATGATTACCCAAAACTGTATGATTTTGTGTACTGTCAACTACTGTAAAGACACTAGAACAAAACCAGAAAAGATGTTGATGGGTAGGTAAGACTATTTCAGTAATGCTTTTAGAACCTTATACTTTTATTAATATAGGCCTCTTCTACAGGGCCAGTATTATAGTGATGTTTTTGTTTATCTCCTCGTTTATAAATGACAGTTCAGAACAATGGTTTCTCCTTAACGTAAGCCACAAAATACACCCCATCTATAAGACAAGGCACAAAATGTTGTTGAGTTAACTTTCAGACTGAAGGAAAGCTTGTCATAGCAGGTCAGTTTTGCCTGAATATCACGGTGTCATGGTTTAACCCCAGCCAGCAACCAAGCCCCAAGCAGCAACTCGCTCACTCCTCCACCAGGGGTACCAGGGAGAGATTCAGAAGGCTAAAAGTGAGATAACTTGTGGGTTGAGATAAAGACAGTTTAATAGGGAAAGCAAAAGCCATGCATACAAGCAAAGCAAAACAAGGAATTCATTCACCACTTCCCGTGGCACAGAGGTGTTCAGCCATCTCCCGGAGACCAGGGCCCTGTCACATGGAACAGTGACTTGGAAAGGTAAACACCGTCACTCAAAACGTCTCCTCCTTCCTCTTCCTTCCACCTACTTTCTATACTGAGATTGATGCTGTGAGGTCTGGGATATCCCTTTGGTCAGTTAGGGTCACCTGTCCTGGCTGGATCTCCTCCCAGCTTCTTGTGCACACTCAGCCCTGTCATTGGTGTGGCAGTACAAAAAGCAGAAAAGGCCTTGGCTCTGTATAAGCCCTGCTCAGCAATAACAAAAACATCTCTACATGGTAAACACTGTTTTCAGTACAATTCCAAAGCATAGTCCCAGACTACTCACTATGAAGAAAATTAACTCTACCCCAGCCAAAACCAGCACACAGGGGAAGGCAGAATTTAGTAAAACGTGGATCATATGAAGTGGTAAGTCATTGTGAAGGAAGGAAATATATTTTCACCTTTTCATCTTATCTTTCCCAGGTTACTCCCAGCAAGACACATGATGGTGTGTTATGACCTGACCTTGTTAATAGGTCCTTTGGGGTGGATTACAGTGAAAGGAGACTGAATGATAGGTGTTTTACAGAAAAAAAAAAAAAAAAGAAAAAAAGTTTATTTTAGAGCTATTTAGTTGCAGTGGGAAGCAGGTATGTAGCTGTTTTGGTTATTATTATCTATAGTAATGTAGCAACATGAAAGCATAAAAATATTACTTAATAAAATGTATAGGGAAAGGAAAGCAAGAGAAGGAAAGGATAAGAGTAAAAAATACATTATCATCACCAATAGATTCCATTTGTTGAAGTGATGGGCTTGATCTATCTTGATCTGTCAGCAGGATGGGGAAGAAGCCGGCAAACCAGCATCCTGTGGATTAAAATATACTCTGACTTTGTGGGAATGCTCAGGCACCTCCCCTGGGAGGGGGAGATTTTAGTTCTCTGGTGGAAGGCCACAGAAATGAGTCTGGGGGTGCTTCAAGGGTCTTTGATGGTTTGTGGTCCCTTCTCAGCTGCCTGTCACATCAGTAGGCCTAAGTGTGAAGGTGACCCTCCCATGGAGGAGGGGGGTGTGTTGTGTAAGGGAGGACAACTTGGCATGATAAAAGACACCATCCTGTCTCCGCAAGGTCTGCCTTGGATCAGGCTCAAAGCCTGGTTTGTAGCCTCTGGGCAGTGAGAGTTCACCCCCTCTGTCTTATGCAGACTAGCCATTACCCACCCAAACCCTCCCTTCCTTCCTTGAGGGATGCAAAGCTGCCCTCAGCAAAGCACCCTGGCACCTCCAGAAATGGGCAAATGGTTTGAGTCCATTAATAGTCATTAATTTGAGTCCATTGAGTCATTAATAGTCCAGTCTCACAGCGTGTCACATGGATGATCCAGAACAATCTTACTGTGAGTATGCACCACATCTATTGTGATTTGTCAGGTGTCCAGAGACAAACTGATGACACTGGGTGCAAGAATTGCTTCAGACTAGCTGGTATCATTGAGTATCCTATAGCTCAGTGGCTGATCTCAGTCCCTGTGGCTTCATACCCCACTTCCTTTCCATGCCCTCTAATCAGGCTAGTTTGTGTTTCTGCTGAGACTGCCAATTGTCCCTACAATTAAAGGCAATATCTTGATATAAAAAGCCAGGGTGAAGTAGATTCATTTGTCATGAAAAATTATTTCCAATATTTAAAATTACTATATAGACCTTGGAGATGTTATCTGTGAAATTAGCTTTCTCTATCTCCCCGCTTTGCCCAGTAGAAGCCATCAAGCTGAAAGGCAGTTACTGGCACAGTGCATTTTCTGTCTCATTTCTTTTTCTCTATTCGTCTCAGGGGGAGAGGAAAGACTTGGCATTCATGATGCTCCCTTAATTGACTCTTTCTGCATGTGGAGATAGGCAGTCGTCCCTTGGACACTTTGATTGATTGGATGAGGCTATTATGTGATATGGAAAGGATATGCAAAAGCACAGCCATCACCAGAAGCATGGAAAGATCTTATTTGGTGGTATATATTGGCTCACCCCATCTGCTTGGTTTGTCTGTCTTGTCTCATATGCAGTTATCGCACACAGCAGCCCACAGGGTGGTCCTGGTGAATCCACTGCCACTAGGTATCAGACTCCACGGTGTGGCTCTCCAGAGGGAAACTCTTCTCACTCTCGCTGCTAAAGGGTCTGAGAATGTATAAAGGAAAGATAATATTCATCATTTTTATTTCTTACTAGCAACCTCTTTTTTTTTTTTTTTTCCTCTGGGTAATTGAGGACAAGGAGGTTAAAATTGGGAGATAAGGTGCAGAAGAGGGAAACTGTATCCTGATAACTGAAATCCTAATTTGAGTTTCAGAGTGACTTTCTGTTTTGTGATGATTATAGATGGTGAATAGGTAAATAGATGAAACATAAAACTCAGGAGATATTCATCACCTTAAGGCAAAAGTCTTCCCACTGAAGGGACACAACAGCAGGGAGGATGTACAAGAAAAGCAGCTTCATAATAAGTGCCGTTGGTCTTGTGATGCTTCCATTTTTTATGTCCTGCAGCTTTTGATTTCTGAAGTTCTGCCTGTTGGGGCCGGGTCCTGTTGTGTTCTGGACCCTTTGGGTAGGGGTGGTTACCTACCATACCAATCTTGTGTTCTTGTGATCAACATAATTTTTCCATTTCTAAACAAGGAGGAATTGTAATTCTACATGTTGTGATACTGCTAAAGGGAGCAAAAGGACAGAGAAGGTTGAAGGAGATTACTGTTGGAAGTTGTATCAAAGCACCAGAGTTTAGGATTCAAACGGAGTCATGTGGAATTAGTTAAGTCTGGCTGCTCCAATACCCACAGGCCCCATCTCAAACTGCTGAGAAAGGAAAAATATGGTATTTTAAATAGCGATTTTTTTATCCACTACCTTTCATTAAATGAGTAAAATGGAAAATGACAATTCGGCCCTCAGTTGAAAAGCATGTTAGATTGACAGCTCTGGGAGCCCTAGGCTTGTACTTAGAATGAGAAATATATAGAGTACCTCTCCTTTATATACCTTAGTCATCTCTTGGAGGAGTATTTGCATTAGAGGTTATAAAATAGGTCAGTCTTTCTGACTTTCCTTGTCTTTGGTAGAGCTATGAAATAGAATGGTGAAAGGAGGAACTCACTCTTCTATAGCTCTGATTTCCTCTCCTTTGTGTGTGAAACTGCTGAAAACTGAGACCCATGAGGCAGCTTACTGAGCCCAGCCCAGGGAGCACAGCAAGGGGTTTGAACTGAACAGAATAAAATGGAGTTTGTGCTGCATGTTTTGTCGGCCACTTGAGGACAAGATCTCCCTCTGAACAAGTGATTGGCAAAAGGCACTTGCTTGCTAAATAGTGGGAAGGAAGCAAGAATAGAGAAACCATCTCAAATATTTCGTAGTCCTGTTTTTTAATTTTTTTAAAATCTCTCTGTTGAGAATGTTTGTGACTGAAGAGGAAAAAATAGGTCAAAGGAAAGGTTTTTGGCATACTAAGAAATTTCAAAATATGTAGAGTCCCTACACTAATCTTAGTGTAGAGGTTCTGGTTCCTAGATGTGGAAGCCTAATTGTTCATTGCCCAGTCATAGAAACATCTGTGTTTTTACCATTTTATTACCACATCTTCTTCTGTTGCAATCTGGCTTTTTGATACAAACCCCAAAAATCACTGCTACCCCATTTCTGCTGGTCAGCTCTCATGTCCAGTTTGTGCAAATTTCCTTTATTCTGCATTTGCATTTGATTGCTCTGTGCCCTTGGAGGACTGACCAGTGCTGAATTTTAGCCTTTCTCTCTCTGTCGGGTGTTACTGGAGGATGATTTAGCACTGCATCCAAGGTGCTTGCCTCAAAGCTGTGTTTTTAATAATGTGTTAAACATGGGGTTGGTCATCTGAGGGTGTGGATAAAATAAGGCACAGGTAATAGTTGGCAGTTCACTTTTTACCAGTCCCAGTCTGATGCTGGGAGCACCACTGTGGTGTGAAGGAGCTGCCTTTGGCCACCTTGGTGAAGGAGGTCGAGATGGTCCAGAATTCAGCAGGGTGGCCATTGAGTCCTGTCCCAGTCTGTTGCCCTCCCTTTTACTGAGGTAACATGATGGTTCTGTATCTTGTTCAAATGCTTTTGTATGCCATTCCCCTAAGCTTGCCAGATTCCTTCTGCCGCCTTCCAGTTTGAACAAATTTCACTTTCCTGTCTGGTGCAGAAGAGCAAGGAATGTCCTGGAAGATTTCTTGGGATGTGAGAAAAGGGGACAAGGAAAGGAATGAATAGAACTTTTTCAAACAAAAGGCTGGTATTTTTATTTTTGGGTGGGGGGTCATTTTATAGCCTGCAAGTTTTTTTGGTAAAGTAATTATGGGAAACAAAAAGGATTAAAGTAAAGAGAAAGAGAGGTGATTTATCATGACATTTTTTAGATGCCTCACTTTGTTTTCACTTTATCTTTTAATTTTTGTATTTAAAGTCAAAGGCACTTGGACTGCTTTAAAAAAATAATCAAAACATAAAGGGAGACTACAAATAGCCATGTCGAAGAGTAATGAATCCAGCAGACATAAGGACTTGTGTCCAAATAAAAAAGGCAGAAAAGTGTAGGCTGGAATTGATATTGACTGTGCAATGTGCACAGTGCTAATGGACCTGCAGAAGAAACAGGAACATTGCAGCCATAAAGTGAAAGCCTGGTCCACTGTGAATACAGATGAGATTGGGAAAAACGGTGATTTTATGGGCTGCTTTTGCACACATGGCCTCTTGAGCTCACCTGCTTATAAAGTCAGAGTGACAGGATGTAGATTAGCAATCAGCATCCTCATTTAGCCATTTCTCCCTCGGCTGATTTACACTGCTGTGGTTTCCTTTTTCTTTTGTCTTTTCCTCCTGGCTGGTGATGATTTGCTCAGCCCATCTATTCTCTTTTATGCTGTTTTTTTTTCCTAGAAGCTGTAAAAATTAAAATGCAAATCATTTGCCTTTCTTTGTGTGTCTATGTGTGTGTTGCTTACAGTTCCTACCCTAGTCTGTGCCACCAGCCAAGGCTCAGTCAGTAAATCTTCCAGGAGAAGTGTCTTTGAAACAGCTGCCATGTGCCTTTTTCTGTGAGTTGGTTTTCCTAGACACCTTTTCACTCAGATTATGGAGAGATGCTTGATCAATGTGCTCCATCACAGTGTTGATCAATAAAATCCTATTTAACTGGTTGGCACCCAAAACTTTATTTTCCCATGTTGATCCCTTGAAAGGCAGTGTCCTGTAAGGCACTGAAGAGATTGTAGTTGTCAGTAACTAATTCAGCATCTGTTTGGGTGCCTGAAGGTAGCTGTATATTATGCTTTTTCCTGGTTCGGCATTGATTCTGGATTACACACTTGAGCTGTTTCCTGGTGAAGGCTACCTAGGGGAGCTTCAGGGCAGGAAGGAAGAACACTCAGATACAACCAGGAGTGGGGGTCCTGGCGTTAGGCTTGTTTGTGTCTGGGGCTGAGATTTTTTTGTTCAGGCAGTGAACTGTAACCCATCTGAATCATGGGTTGGCAATGGACTTTAGGCTGTTCTCTGCCATAGTACTGTTGGGCTTGCCAAATCTCACAGTTTTACCCTTCTCTCTTTAGAAGCCGGAGATGGGGGCTTGGGTGAATTTTTTTGTACCATTGCATACAGATAACTCATGGAGGGATCCTTCAAACTTCAAATGAACAGACAAGGTCATAGCTGGGAGAAAGTCAGGAAGTTGTTGACATCTCTGTGTTTGGACCATCAGAATATGCTAAATAAATCCACACTGAACTATTTATAAGGGTGCAAATTGATAATCCCATGCAAACAAGTGCCATTTTTTCCCATATGCAGAGTATTTCCAAAAGGAGATTGATATCATCATAATTTTATATTTTGGGAAATTGTGATACAGAACTATTAAGGCACCTACAGTAAGATTCAAGATTACAAAAGTAATTAGCTGCAGACCCTGACTCTGAGAGGGGTTCATTTTCTGGGATTTAAGTGTCTGAATCTAAGATATCACCTAATTTAGTCGTTAGACTCTTAGGTCACTCAGCTACTCTTTCCACCTTGAAAAAGCTATCTGATGTCTCTAAAATAATACTTGCAGATCTCTGCAGACATGGTAATATAGTCCTGGGATATTTGGTTATCAGTTTCTAGAGATAAATACTTATATACTATGATTGGGCAGAGATAATTCATATCAGAACCAGAGTTCCTTCATCTTCTTTTTGTTTCCTGTTTTCCCACTCAGAAGAGCACTCATGAATCACTTTGGCCTTTCAGCATGTGGTAATGAAAAGCAGGTTACCATACAGCTCCCCACAGGTCAAGCCTCTCTCTTACCCATCATTGCTCACTCAGCTATCATTCCCTGTGTGTCTGATCAGAATCCAGGGGTCTCCAACTGACCAATATATGGAGGAAGTTAGTAGATGTGCTTGTAAGGCAAACTGAAGTTGTATAAGCCTTAACTTAAGGAATAAATAAAGATTAAGAAAATGTTATCTGACAATGAGAGCTAAAAGACACAGTGATTTCCCCTGGACCACAATAGAAGCACAGTGAATGCTGTCATTTGGAAATCTTTGCAGAGCTGCCTTAGAAATGCTGTTCAGGTGTGCTGCAGTGCATTGGGCATAGAGCATCCTGTGCTACCTTGTGTGTAGACTTGTTTGCTTTGCAAGACCATCTGCTGACTGCTCCAGTGGAAGTACCTGCAGATGAGTGGTGAATTGTCATGTCAGTGCAGCATCACTGCCAGGCTAGTGAGGAAGTCTGGTCAGGGCTTCTCACAAGACGAGCCTTGACATATATGGGACATCACTCATTCAGTTCTTCACAGAAATATACAGCGTAGATATGCCTTACGATTCTATTTCTGGCTTTTATTACTGCAGGCAAGTTAATTTTCCTGTGTCTCATCTTCCCCAGCTGCAAAAAAAACTCCCAAAAAAGCCAGATACTTAAGAATTTTCAAAATCATAAAAGGGTTGAAATGTGGAAAAATTGGTGGATCAGTAAGGACTTCAGATTCTAGGATGAGAAGAGCTGAAGAGCAGCAAAATGTGTATTTTTGGCTAAAATTTGATGTTCTATTTCATAGTTTTTCTTAAGTTTAATGGACATCCTGCCATGAGAACAGGTAGAAAATCCAGCATAATGAGTGATACTTAGTTTTGTGTTATCTAACTAATTTTCCTGTAATTGCTCTTCACACAGAATAAAATAGTGTTTTATTCTTCATCAGTACAGAGATGGGGGCAGCTCTTGGTGTTGTTGGTTAATAATTTTGAGTTCATATCCCCAAAAAAACAACATTGCCTAGACCTGCAATGTGTATTAAAAATCCTTAAAGGTCAGAGATTTTCTTTTAAAATAGCAGTGACTTTCTGTCTTGTGCTACTTTTCTACACCTGCAATGCTAATACAATCCTTGTGTGGTTGTCAAGACACAATGCTGTATTTTTTTGAAGTACACAAGCAACCTTTTATAGATAAAATACTGTAGTACTTGAGCCACTCAAGGGGAAAAAACTTTCTAATTTCTTTGGCATTGAAAAGGTAAAATTATTCATTGCCCTTTATAAAGCACTAAACAAATGATGAAATTTTGTATGGTGTGTCAGTGATTGGCTGTATTTAACTCGATAGTGATATGAGATTTACAGAGCACAAAGAAAGGAGCCTTAAATAGTTTTACCCATTGACCTTTGCCAAGATAATAAAGCCTGAATATCAACTCCTCACCACTTAAATTGTGTACTAATGAAGTGCCATTGGGTACTCAGCTACACCTGTGCTGAGCAGAAATATTCCTAGTTACAGAAGTAGAAGTGTATATTCAAGAAATATAAGTATAAAATCTGTAAAGAAAGCACTGTTGAGCAGCTTAGACTGAAATCCAACAATATGAAGAAGATTGGCAAAATAAGTTGATTTATAATCAGGAGGCTGAAGGGAGGAACTATGGAGAAAGATTAGAAGGGGTCAGTACATATTTCTTGGTAAAATGATAACATGGGGAGATGACGAATCAGCTCTGATGGGAGGAGTGCCTTCCCAAGGAAGGGAAATTATTTAAGGAAGTTCACAGGACACTTATTATGGAATATGGGGTTAAATTAAAAAATGGAAATGTTAAATATCATACCATCACAACAATGAGGTGGGTTTGTTTTTGCTTTATTTTGCTATAGCAGGAATCATAGAAAGGGTGGAAATCCCATCTGCTAGTCACTGGAAATTAGGATGGCTAAAATGGCAGAGCAAGGCCCAGCTGCTCTACACTTTAATGAAATATGTTTTGTAAGAGGACAGGAAGGGAAGGGAGCTCCATGATGTAGCCTGCTCTTCTGCTTCTGGCATGTATGGATCCATGAAATGTATGGCTCAGAATGATAACCTGGAAATATCTTCTAACTTCAAAAGACCTATTTTCCTTTCTAAATCCTGTTAATGACTGGATGTGTTTTCCTGATTAGTGAGTACATGAATAAATTTATACGACATGCAAGACACTGATTACCAAAGTAAGTTTTGTTTGATTCTAATTGTAATTACTTGTTACAATAACTCATACTGAATTTGGAAGAGTAGAATAGTTAATGGTGTAACAATAACAACATTCTGATACCTCAGCTTCTTTGCTAGATCTCAAAGAATTGTGGAACAAACTTCATGTTTAGGCAAATTGGAAACTATATTATATGGTATGTGTTACGGTATCAGATGAGAAAAGACTGCTGTTAAAGAAGTTTTTGTCAAATGCCCTGTAGGGAAAAGTTGTTGCAAAAGAAACTTCAGATTCCAAACTCAAATCTCAGTTAGAAAAGGTGTTCACCGATTCATGTGAGAAAGAGGAGCATGGACAAAAGGAACTTGTGTTGTTTCCAGGTTGCTGTAAGGAGAGCCTACTGTAATGCTCATTCTCTCCAGCCAGTGCATGAACAGAAGCAGCAAGTATGCTGCTGATGGTTCATCTTTGTGGCAGATGGAGAACAGAGGCTTTTCTGACTGACAAGCTGTCATTCCGAATATTGTTCATCTGCATAAACCCCCAAAACAACAACAAAACCAAAACCATTTAGTTCATTTGCATTTAGTCCTACTCTGTCATGGACTTTGTTTGGTCTTTGGCAAATAAATTAGGTTTTAATGAACAAAAGCAGTAAATCCTGACAAATACCAGCCTTGCCCCCTGTAGTGCTTAGGGACCCATAAACTCTTAGAGTAAAATCCAAATACCTAAGTAAGGTGCTCAGAGTGTGAGGTGGCCATTAAGTAAGAATGGTGTTCAGGACAGGCAGGGGGTGGGGGAAAGCAGGGACAGACTTCAGGGAGCCAGTACTACATGCCAGGAGGAGGATGTGCCAGTCCCCTCTGTTGGGTACAGGCTTGATCTTGCTGCATCCTTGAGCTTGATGCCCACAGAAATATGAAATTTGCATTCTAAAACCCGCTTCAAGACTGAGATGCCACATAGCACTGTATGTGGTCATACAGCCTGCAGTGTGTTGTGAGGCACTTTGCTGCTCTGCCTGGTTGCATTACTTTTACTTCCCCCACTTCCCACTGAACAGAGGCTTCTTTGTTGCCAGCCTCTATATTGCTTATAATTCTGTGCCTCGATCTCTCCACGTGTCTAATTGCTTGCAGGGTGTCCTCTGCTCTGTCTAAAAGTTTTGCAGGTGACTGCTCAGTTAGATTCCTGTATTTTTCATGTTGGCAACCTTGTATGTTGTGCAGGAAGCTTTACTGCAATGTTTAAAAGGTGTGGAAGCTTGGGAGCTTCTCACACTGAAAATCTATCACTGAAGGTTTTTTAAAAAATTACATTGGTGGTGCTCTGTTGAGCTGTGTCAGGAGTGGGTGAGAAAAGCACTGTGATTTCCTCTTCCAGATGCAGATGAAATTAGGGAAGTATGACAGTCCCACAGCAATCCTGCTGGTTTTGGTGCCTTTGTTGGAGCACAGCTGTGCCCAGCAGCTGGTCTGGAATCAGAGAACCAGGAAATTTGCACAGTTAGCAGATATAAATAGAGAATCTGTAACTATGAGAGATGCTTAACTCTGCAGTAAATAAATCCTAGTCCAAAAAAAGGGCTAATTGAAATCTCTAACTGTCTTGTGCCTCAATTCTTCACCTTTTGAGTCTCTCCTTATCTGCAGAATTTGAAAGAGAAACAGGTGTTGTATCTATAGAGTCTTACCATCTATGTTTCAAGTGATGTCAAGATCAGTCCCCTTTCCGTTACAGATTTAGATTATTTTAGGTTTGTGGATTATTTTTCAGTTTCCAAAGGAATTATTGACCTCGTAATTATTTTGACTTGTTTGATATTCTGAGAATTTTTCAGGGTCTGTCCGATGAAGGGTACAACAAGGTGGCAGGTAGCTCTTGGATCACCCAAAATGTGGGGGGCAGCAGCCCAGTTGTGGTGGACAGTGGGTTGTGTCCCTTCCCTGTCCTGGCTTTACAGTATGACAGTGGATGAGCTGTCTCCTATTTCTGTCCCAGTTTCTGCTGTGAAAGTAGGCCAGTTCAAAAGACATTCCTGAGTGTATCTTAATGCTTTGAAATCGTGAGGAGCACTTCAAATAACAGGAATTGAGGACAGGAAAACCATCCTATCAGGAAACCTACTCTTTTTCCTCTTTGGTCAGAGTATGTTAGCTGCTTATTTTAGAAAACAGTTCTTTGTGGTTGCTTTGTGGTTTACAGCTGTGTCTAATCTTTTCCAGGTGTAAATTAAGGAAAGCTTCTTTTGAAATAGCCCTTGCTGATCCAGAACTTGTGCACATGTGAGTGGAAACTTGGGACGTTGTCCATCAAGTGACAGTAAAAACTGGTGGCAGTGACATTGCACAGAAAGCCGACGGGGATTTGCTGTGTGTCTCTGCTTTCTCTTCTACCCCAGGAGGAGCCACAGTGCTGCTCCTTGAAGAAAACCCATAGCAAGTACTTTTCAGCGCTAGTGGCACAAGTGAGGAGACAATTGCAGCCCCCTTCCCCATCTGATGGCCTCAGGCAGCACTGCCATCCACCCCTCACAGTTCCCCCAAAGTGTTTGAGCAAGTGCACCAGTCCCTGAGGCCCATGGCCTCTGCACCCCCATTGCCTGCTCTGCTCACCCTGCAACTGCTGGCTCGCTTGATTTGCTGAATTCCTACTAGCAACCCTTTTGGGGAAGGGTTTGACTTTTTTTTGTTTGTCTTCAAATAGACTTGAAATATATACTGAAGTGTATTATTTCCTTAATACACACAGATTTTCCATGCTCTGGTCTCCCCCCATACCCTTGCAGCCCTCCAGGAACCCTTAGGAGAAAGCAGAGCCTGCTGTTCAAAGTTCAGACATTGTACTGAACTTTCAGGATCGTGATTGAGCTCAGTGTAGGAGCCTCTGGTTCACTTTATATTGAAAATAGAGAGAAGTATCTCCCTCTTTGTGCAAGAAAGGCCACATCCTTGCTTCTGTGGGTGAAGAGCTTAACATCCCTTTTCTCCAGTGATATGGGGAATGATGGCTCATGTATTAAGCTCTGAGTTTCTAAACTCTTGAATGAGTTGGAGAGTTATATGAAGGAAGCATTTTTTCTATGTGTCCCAGGTACTTGTCTTTCATCACATGAGTCTGACAGCTTTCACAGGCCCTCACTTGCACATTAAAAAGGGGAGTGAATTGAGCTGTCTTTGGTGATAGTGTGGAATTAAATGTCAGTAACCTGTCAGAAGTGGATTCCAAATGTGTCTGTGCCTGACACATAGTACGCTCAATACAAGGGTTCATTAGGTTTTATTTTTCCATTTGCAATCTCCTTTTAATATATTTGGTTTACTTTGTAATAATTTCTTAAGTGAGAATCTCAAACATGTTGTTGAAGAGGGGAAAATGACATTCTTTCCTACTTCCAGATCAAATAAAGGAAAACCACAAAATTACTTTCAATGATTCTACAATTATTAGGGGACCAGTGGAAACATAATAAAGAGATACTATTAATTACAGTTTAAGCAAAGTGGGAAAGGAAATACTAACCTGTCTGAACTAGCTTCCTTTGGTTTTGGTGCATAGCATGGGCACAGATTCTGTCCATACTCGAGTCACAAGGAAAGTGATTTGGAACCTGTACCACCAGATTATGAGGTAAATGATAGATGACTGAACGTGATTTGTTTCTGGAATAGCTGAAATGTCCAGTAAATGTATGTCACTGGAGTAATTTAGATGGTTTAACTCAGCATTTCTGCACTTGTTCAATGTTGGTAGTTTTTTCATCAGAAATTAAGATTACATTATCAGTCCTCAAAAAATTCAAGCCTGAACTTTGGCATTAGTATATTCTTTGTTGTGCAGTCTCTTATGTGTGGCATAAAACTGGGAATCAAATCTGGCAGTTTGAGACAGTAATCACATTCCTGATGAAGATCCATTTTGTCACTTAAAACATACACTTTTGCTTCACCAGCAGCCAGTGCTGTAGGAAGCAGCATAAAATTAAATGTTGCTGGAAAAGGTGGTTGTCAATCTGAATCCAAGAACTGCAGGACAAAGCAGCATTTGTTTCTTTGTGTGCTGTCTGCTCTGCCTGCTTCAAAGTTACAGTTTCACCATTAGATGGCAGTTTAAACATCATCGATCACAGAATCATAGAATATCCTGAGTTGGAAGGGACCCACAAGGATCATTGAATCTACCTCCTAGCCCTGCTAAGTACAACCCCAAAAGTCATACTATGTGTCTGAGAGTATTGTCCAAATGTGTCTTGAACTCTGGTTGCTCAGTGCTTGACTTTGTTTGGAAGAGGGAGAGCTTTGCCTGTCTTCCCTCAGTTTTGTGTTTTTCTGCTGTATTCCTCCCTTTGTGGTATTCAGCCTGGCCAACACAGGAGGATGTTTACACTGCGTAAAGAAGCGATATGTTCTGTAAGGCCGAGTGGCTGTAGGTGTAACTGTGTTTCCTGGGGGAAAGGGTGCAATGTGCCTAGATACAGCCCTTGTTGCTTTGATATTGTGCAGAATCTTGTTCTGACTTGATAAAATTGCTGTTAAGGATAAGTCAGCCCTTAAGTGTCATTGAAGATAATGATATTGTGTATTTAGAAGTATTGTGTGTGATTTGTTTTTTTCCAGAGTTGGATGGAAATTGGAAGAGGAACAGGTTTGAAAAATGTAATAAAATTTTATTTCAGTTTGCAGGAAGGAATTTTCTGATGTCCTTTATTTCCTCGTGCAGGTAGCTTGATGTTTTTGCTGTTCTTTGTACTGGGATTTTGCACAGTAACAGGAGAAAGAAGAATATGAAAGATATTAAAAAATAAATACCATATTCTGATGCCACAAAATGTAGGAGGTGGAAGTTTGATAGGTGAAGTACATACAGATAGTTTGGTTTAGATTTTTTGCAATATGCTCAGTTTTAAACTGCAGGTGTCCCAATAGGCAGCTGTTACACTCAGGCTCAAACAGTTCGTGGTGTTATGAAACAATTTTTGTCTAAATTTCTGAAATTGTACAGAATCCTTTAGAAGGTGGGAACTTCCAGGCTATTAGTTCATCTTCTTTAATTCGACTTTACATCTCTTGTGGGAAGGCTTCTGGATGGTGTCACAAATATTTTTCAAATTGGCAGCTATCTGGGTCATTAAGGCTTGATACCAATTTCACAGGAGATTCCACTGTTGTGCTTCAGCCACATGTAACAGCTGTTGGCTTCCCCTGACACTCTGTCCTTGCAGAACCTTGAGTGCTTGTTATCTCCTGGGCTTGATTGTGTGGCTCTGAATTGCAGGCAGATGAGAGGGGCACAAGTGTGAGGCTGATCCTGACTACTCCTGTTTGCCTGTGCACCAGCCAGACTGTTCTCCCTGCAGCTGAAGGCTGCCTTTGCAGAGTTGCAGCCCAGATTTCCCATGCCTTTCCTGTGGATACAGAAGCAGTGGGGGTGCAGACTGCAGACAGCCCAAGAGAAGGGCTGCAGCAACTAGTGGAAAAACTGAAAGAATGCCTTCAGATGTAATTACTTTTTTTTCTTTTTCCGCAGTTTTAATTGGTAATGATTAATGGCTTTTACCACTATAGAGAAATACCATTTAAAAGAGTAGGAAATGTCAGACTCTATTCCCTACCACTTTTCAGCCTTGTATAATAAGGGAAGAGAAATTTTTCATCCTTGAAGTAAACACAATTTGCTGGTAGGGCCACTTCTGGTCAGGTGTTCTCAGAGCCTGGAAAACCTCATGATGGATTTGCCACAGCCTTTGTACAAAGCTAATCTGATAGCCATGCTCCCATCTGCTTTTACCATGCTTTGTTAAATTGTGTTGGACTGTTCTAATAATCTCACTTTCTCTGCTACACTTTGGAGATTTGGCCAAATAATACATGTGAAAGCATTCTCCAGTTCTCCAAACGTATATCCGAACTGGCCATCCCCCAAACTCACCTTGGCTTCCATATTTGATTAATTTCCTTCCTTTTGTTGCTGAGGTAACTCTTACTTGGTACCTATTTCATATTCATATCAATGAGAGCCAATTGCTGTAAAAGAATTGTGCATCTAATATCTTTTATGGGTAATTTTCAGCAAATAGATAGTGATTAACTGCAATGACCTTACCTGTGATCCCACTTATCTAAATGGGATGGCTTTTGCATTTTAGTGTCCTAGTTCCATCTCTTCTGCACTTCTGGGCCTGGAAGACATTTTAGGTGAAAGCAAACTTTTTTCCACTGTAGAAAGCATTAAGACTGTGGCTGTTGATGTTTTTTATCAAACGCCTAAGTATTTATTAGGATTCAGAATCCATTCTTACAGATTGCACTTTGCCACCCAGATTGGCAAACATGTCATACTTGTGATTGGTAGCTTTATTCCTCCCCTTGTCCCAGACTTCCACAGAACACAGGCACGTCATTCTCAACAATGATTTTAAGATGTGGAAAAACGTGTTTTAGGTTGAGATTAAAAAAATTGTGTTTGTCTAAGGAATTTCTGAACTCTGGTCTTTAGGAATGAGTTGTTGATGTTTGAATTTATTGCCCCACCCTTGTGACAGAGATATCAGCTGTACCATCCTTAATGCTTTTCCGAATGGTACAAGGACTAACCCTAATGTGGTAGGGGGGCCAGTTTTTCTTTGCTGTTTTTCTGTGGTTATTCCAGGTTCTCAATCTCATAAAGAGATTATTTAGAAACCTAGAGGAAAACCCCAGTAGACCACAGTGAAGCTTTTTTGTTACCTGCCCAGTCAGGGCAGAGTTCCTTCCCAGGCAGTTCATTCTGCAGGTGTGCTGCCTAGCATTGAGTGAAGGTGTATGGAAAGGGATGTCATGCAGTCACTGATAAGCAGACATTGAATTTTATGTTTGAGACAGTTTACAGGTCTGAGGATACCCTCGTCCCTGATAGGCTGCATTTAATCTGACATAATTTGATGTAATGAATCAGAAATGTTGTAACAAAATATACTGCATCTAGTTTGCTGCTAGCAATCCACAGAGTAAATGTCCCTCTGGGCTGCATTACAGTGGACAGAAGTGCTTTAGACAGGATAAATATCAGATTATTCACTGTTAAAGCTTTCTTAACTTGGGGTTTTTAATTATATTTAGTATAAAGAGAACAATACAGGATGTGGGTACATTGTTACATCTTATCTCTAAGTGGATGAAAGTGCCTTGATATGGGGTGATATTGTGATAGCTTTCCAATTTCAGTTAGGAGCAGGAGAGATCATAGCCACCGTGGAACGTGATCTGAAAATCTTCTGCACATAAATGGCATTTTCAGTCTAAGAGACCTGGTGATTTCCAAATTTGGTGGGTCTTGTTTTGGATAGGAATAGTCTCAGGCCTCAGCACCTCAGTAAGTCTATGACAGAAGCAGGTGAAGAAAATTCGGCTTTGCTTAACTGTGGCATCAGGCTGGTGCTTTTGGAGTATGACACTCCTCGTTACATTCTGACTGCTGCCCTAAATTTCAAAGTGAATAAAATGGGCTGCACAATGGTGAATGTGGAAGTTTTAGGGTCACAGCTGTTGTCTAATTTATACATCTACAGTTCTTTTGACTGGAGAATCTCACAGAAATTGCCAACACTGACAAAATCTTCACAGCTTCCTCGAGAAGCAGGATTTATTATGATTTACAATTCCCGTCAAGATCCCTGGAGGCTGTTAGAGCTCAGAGAAGAAGAAAAATATTAATGGAACTCTCTTCTCCATGAACCCAAATTTTTGAGTTTTATAAACCCATTCACTGAATGCCGGTGTAGGCACTTGGACCAGTACACAGTCCTGCCCTGTTGATCCTGCTCCACAGGTTTGGCATTTGATATAGGCTTATAGAAGTTTAGTAACTGTGTGACTTTGAATAATTATAACCAATGTTATGGACTATGAATTTCTAACTGCGTTCTTACCAAAAGACACTGATTTTGTAAGACAGAAACTGCACTTGGTCATGTTTGGAGTCAGAGAGGGATGGCTCATGGGCATTCCTGTAACTGTCCAAACACTGAAATTCCATGTAATTTTGGTCATCTTTAGCACGTAAGCACCTTACATACCCATGCTAATTCTTTTTTTTCTTACCTTTTTTCCTGAAATTCCTTTTATTAAAAAAATAATAATAATTTTAAAAAAATCTACAGGTACCAGAGTTGTACAGTGGAATTTGGTCTGTGGTACAATCATGTTTTCAAAAGTCAGTGCCTCTTACTTGAAAGTAGGACTAAATTTCTTTTATCTGGTAGCGAAATTTACAGGCTTGAACATGTACCTCATGCTTCAGCCTTCATGACCCTGGCAATATCAACTGCCATTCCATGCCAGCTACTAGTTTCTGCTTCTCTTTTCCTCTTTATCATGGTTCCAATAATTAACAGTGGTTGCAATTAGCTGGGTGAACAGATCTGGCTGTTGCATCTCTGCTGATGACTTCATTAGGAATGGACAGTGCCTGTGGGATGCCTGAAAATCAGTGTCATCATTTTGGCACTGTGTGTGCTGCACTGGCCAAGTGCAGCTTTCAGGCGGTCACTACCCAGGGATTAGTGGTTTTGTGAAAGTTTTTAGGGAAGACAGCAGATCTGCAATAGGAGAAGAAAAGGAAGGAACCTTCCTCCATATCCTACTATTATAAACTCAGCTTAGTTTATCTTGTATTTTAGGCTTGGAAGTTGTAGTCTGAAAGTCCAAATTACATATTATCATGTATTTTTCCACAGCATGTATGCTGTTGTTACCCTCCGAATTGCTACTTGCTCTGTTGTATCGGTCTTCCCTTGAAAGATGACCTATTTTCCAGTCTTTGTGAGGGTTGTGACATTCTTGTTTCCATGAAGCTGCTTGCCTTAGATGAGTTATAAATGGTTACCTAGTTTCTCTGTCTACTTGTTTTCAGCATGGCAATGCTTCACTTCTGGCCCTTCCTAAATCACTGATTGGGTTGAAGAGTTTTTGCTTTTTCAAAACCAGGGTGGTGTGGACAATTTAGACCTATGGTTTGTAGACCAATGTTTTCCATTTTCTCCCTGTTCTATTAATGCACCTCTTCCAGGAATTCACAAAGTTCAGGGGTTTGTGGCGGTCAGGTGAGGAAAAGGAAGAAAATGAAATTGAGGGTTGTCTAGTCCATGCTGTGAACCTTCCTTAAACCAACAGCCAGAGGCAATATCAGTTAGTTTTTCTTTACAGTATTGGAAAAACAACTGAGGAGATGTTGTTTAGGGATTTTAAGAAGGTTATGGATGTAGTTTATGTTACAGCCTTACTTTTCAAGGATGATGGACTGGTGACCACTGAATCAAAGAATCATCAAGGTTGAAGGAGACCTTCAAGATCATCTAATCCAACTGTCAACCCAGCAGCATCATAATCACCCCTAAGCCATATTCCTGGGTGCCACATCCAGATGCCTCTTGAACACTTCCAGAGATGGTGACTCTTCCACTTCCTTGGGCAAGTTATTCCAATGCCTAACCACTTCTCCAGTGAAAAAAAAATTTTTCTAATATCTAACTCAACCTCCCCTGCCAGAACTTAAGGCCATTTCCTCTTATCCTTTCACTTGAGACATGACATAGGAGACCAAGCCCCAGCTCACCACCACCTCCTTTCAGGGAGTTGTATAGAGTGGTGGGGTCCTCCTTGAGCCTCCTTTGCTCCAGACTAAACAACCTCAGCTCACCCAGCTGCTCCTCATCAGACATGTGATCCAGATCCTTCACTACCTTCATTGCCCTTCCCTGGACATGCTCCAGCACCTCAATGTCCTTTTTGAAGTGAGTGGCCAAAACTGAACACAGCACCTGTGGTGTGGCTTCAGCAGTGTTGAGTACAGAGGGACAATCACTGCCTTAGACCTGCTGGCCACACTGTTTTTGACGCAGGCCAAGCTGCCATTGGCCACCTGGGCACACTGCTGGCTCATATTCAGCTGCCCCTCAGCCAGCACCCCCAAGTCCCTTTCTGCTGAGCAGTTCTGGAGCTACTCTTGCCCAAGCCTTTAGCACCACACAGGGGAGTTGTGCTTTGCCTTATTGAGCCTCATGCTGTTGGCCTCAGCCCATTGTTCCCATCTGTCCACATCCATTCCTACCCTCCAACAGATCGAAACTCCTGCCCAACTTAGTATGCTCTTCAAACTTACTGAGGATGCACTTGCTCGCCTTGTCCAGATCTTTGATGAAGCTATTAAATAGAACTGGCCCTGACACTGAGCCCTGGGGAGCAACATGCAACTGGCCACCAGCTGGGCTCCATTCACCACCACTCTTTGGGCTTGGCCATCCAGCCAGTTTTTTACCCAGCAAAGAGTACACCCATCCAAGCATTTTTAGTAGCTTTCCCATGTGGTGGGAGAAAAGGACTGAAAGCACAACAATCAGGTGTCTCTAGTAGTGTCATAATGTGTTTGGTTCCAAACTGTAAATGCTCGGAGATGATTCAGCATGGGTAAAGAATTTGCCCAAGGACATACAGTGACTGTAGGAAAGCAATGTTTTGAATCTTCTCTTTCTTTAGTCTTAACAACATGCTCTAAGAAGCATTTCCCTCAATGTGGTAATTCAATATCCAGTGAAATCAGGACATTCTGGCTCTTGTGATAGAATAATCATGGTTTAAAGAGATTTCTGGAAGTTGTTGTCCCAACCGCCTGCTTCAAGTGAGACCAACTTGAGCAGAAATGGTTGTTAAAGGGATTATCCTGTTGAATTTTGAAAATTTCCGGGATTGTAGTTTCTACAGCTGGGCTGTTGCAGTGTCTGGCAACCCTCATGGTGTAATTTTTCCTTATAATTTTCTCAATTTACCCTTGCTACAAATTGTGTCTGCTACCTCTTTGTTCCACTGTACCCTGAGATAAACCAAACTTTTTTTGCAGTAATATCCCTTTCTCAGTGAACGCTACTCAGAAGGTAGGGATCAAATGCTTCATGTAGCTTGACAGTGCCATGAAAAGGACTCAGAGATGTTTGAACTAAATAGAAGTCCCATCACTTTCTAAACTGAGCCACCTGTGATAATGCAAACTCTCAAACTATCATTTTAGTAGCAGGTTTTCCCATTATGGTTCTTGACATTGAGAAGCAATTCTTCTTCTACCCTTAGTCTTCTTGCCAGACATTTCTTCCCAAATAGTTGTATACAACTCTGTAAATGTTAGGGTGACCTTTGGAATAGATTTGAAAACCTGTGTGCTCCTTCTTGGTTCTCTTGCGTCTCTGCCAAGCTTCAGTATAGCAATATAACCTCACTCGTCACCTCCCAGGGCTAGCAATAACATTTACAAGCTACAGTTTCCTCTGTCTGCAAATATTTCCACTGTGGTACTCTGTGCTCTCACAGCTCCTCCCTAGGCCATTTCTTTATGATTGCAGCCCAAAGAAAGGAGAAGCAAAGTTTATTTCCATTTTATTGTGGAGTACAGGATTTTTTTGTTTTTTTTTTGTGACTCCCCACCTGACAGCATCCCTTAATTAGCTGATACTCATTTGTATGTAGTGACAACAGGAGTGTAGGAAGAACATACCAAGCCTGATGCTGATGGAAACTGGTATGTGCTGCTTTGTAGGGTAGCCATGGGTTAACCTGGCAAGTTGGAGACTTGATTAAATACAGAAGTTAAGCAAAGCTAGAATCCAGACTGCAAATGTTAGTTTATTATTGGAGGGAGATTTGGGGTCCATGTCCCTAATATGTCTTCCCTAGGTCAGTTTAAAATTTGGAAGGTCTCCACTGAAGCTTTTGTTGTAGACAGGCAAAAATCTTTCAGGATTTTACCTTATAATAGTAGAAGCCTCACAGTTTTAACTAGTTCTTTGAGGTTTTGTCCACTTTAAGATGAAAATTCTCAGGACAGATTTACAGGATTTTGGTATAATATACCCACTTTATAATATTGAAGTAGAAGAGCAAGCTGTTAATTTTGGATTCAAAAAAGGAAAATAGTGCTGTTCTAAAAAGAAAAAGCAGAATTACTTTTGTTCATAATGAAAGTAATTTCAAAGTCTAAACTCTAAATCAAGGTAATTTTTTTTTTTGTCTGAAGGACATTATAGTACATGCACTGTGTTGCTTAAGACTCTTTGCCTTCTTTACCTAGACTTGCTTTATGTCTTCCATTTTGTTAGTACTTAGTCAATAATATTATCTGCAGACTTTGGTTATGTGTTTAGAAAGACCTCAAAGGGATAGAAGAGATATAAGATAGTGGAAGAGGGAGAGACAGTGGTATGGAAAGGGAAGTGGTGAATAGAGTATTTATTCTCTTCTGACTTTCTAGATAAATAAATAAATGTAGTTTGCACTTCAGGTTTTTTCAGTATTTTTTTCTTTTGTAAGGAGTAACTCGCACCTCTGGGCTATTTTCAGGCCCAGAAATTAAATGTTTTAATTAATGTTATGAAATATATTTTGCAAGGTTTTGAAAAAAATGTGTTTAGTGAAGAATATTCATCTGGATGCTATCTGGCCTATGTAAACATCTGCTAGCAATTTTTGTCTATAGCAGTGGTCTTATAAATGACAATTATTATTGCTGCTCCACCAGTATTCTTGCATCCATGAAAATGTGATGAATGCCTTGAAGCTAGCTCTATTATGTCTCCCATTTGCTGTTCATTTGGAACTATTTTGTGCACATTGCACTGATAAGGGTGTCTTATGTAATTACTTTAAGTGCTTGTTTGGTCTTAACTGACATATGCTATTCAAATTGGAAAATTTCAATTTAAGAAAGTAGTATACAAATCAGAAAGAAGCCAGAGATGAGAAGCAGGAGAGGCAAGTTTTAGAAAATAAAAGCTAGGAGAAGCGGAGTAGAAAGGAGTTTACTTAGTCTAAAATAGAGTGAAGGAGCTGGAATAATGATATCCTGAGTTTTGGGACATGAAGATCCTTTTATAAAGAAGCAATATACCCACTTGAGAGTGGAGAAGGAAGGAGTCATCATAATTTGAAGCAAAGAAAAATTTGGATTTATGTTGAAAAAATACTCTGGTCTTTCAGAGAGATTAAGTACCAGCAAACCCAGTCTCATTTCTCCACTTTTCTGTAGCTCTATGTGTCCAAGATTTTTACTGTTTTATCTTCATGATTTCCAGTGGATAACAACTCATACTATTGACATCTTGTCAGGCTGAAATCTCTAAAGCAGAATAGCTTTGCTCTTACTACTACAATAAACCCTATCAGTGTCTAGCTAGTGATATTTATTTTTTGCAGGGTATTTTGCTAGACTAATAAAGTCCATTCTTATTTCTAATGTAATATTTCATGTTAGGTGGGTATTTAAGATGGTGGTGTGTTTCTGTTATTGACTCTCAGTGCTAGTGAGTTACATTTGCATCCCTTCAAATTGCTCTTTCCTGTTTGGTGGGCTAAATTTAAGGCAAAGTCCAAAAACACTTAAATGGGAGACATCCAGTGAAAATCCAGTTTACTGCAAGAGGTGTCATAGCACATTTAGTAAACATGGACTTTTCTTATGGGTTGACAAGAAGCAGACCCAGAGCACGGTACTGACAGTGCACTTAGGGCACTGACAGGCCCTGCCTGGCCACTGGGGCTCCCCCACCCTGCTCGTGGCCAGGACCCCATGGCAGCCCCCACGGCCATCAGCCCCAGTGATGCTGCAGCAGGGCCAGCTCCAGGTCCCCTCAGTGTGCCCAGCCACGGGTGCTGCCAGGCCAGGCCCGTGTCCCATCCCTGTCACTGTGGCCCTGCGTGGCAATCGCTTGTACCCCTGGCCAGCAGATTGACTTCCAGCCTGACCACGGACCTGCCTCATGACCATGAGGTTTCCTGGGTTCTTGGATGGACCTGGCCCCCATTTGCACATCTGTCCCATGCACCTCCATGCCTGTGTGGGACAGCCCTGAGCAGCAAGGGACTGGCCCAGGGAGCTCCACAGCTCCTGGCGCCCATCCTGCTGGATGACGAGAGAGGTCCTAACCACCTGCGAGCACTTAAAGTTTCCATCACTTCTTTTCCACAAACACAGGAGCATTATCTCCTGGGTCCTAGTCAGATTCAGTCTGAGTGATTACGTTTTTTGTTGTTGTTGTTTGTTTGTTTGTTTGTTTGTTGTAACAATACATTTTGGTTTTCAGAAAACATTTTTGTTTTCATTTGGGGCCATGTGTCTGCTAGTGGATATGTGAGGGCAAGAGGTGAGCTGTGCAATCAATCCCTGCACGAAGGTGTTGTCTGGTTTGCGGATACAAAGCTTGGGCACTTTAGGGATATTTGAATTCACAAGAATGTGGAAATGTTTGGTCTAAGCGCTTTGCTCTTGCAAATGTAGCTGGGGAAAATGTCATGTGCCCTGAACTGCTGTCACTGGGGACTTCAACTTTTATGAAATGTGGATATTTTTAATTATTTTTGCACTGTCATCTTTCTGAAAATTTCAGTAAGTAATGACACTGTATTGTAGCCTGGGAGGCAGAGGAAAAAGACCACAGGGAAGAACAGGAGAGTACAGGAAAACTAAAAGGGAGAAGAGGGAAAAGAGGCAAGGAATGGAGATTAATACAAGAGAGAGGTTAGAAAGCAGGAGAAAAAGCGTGAAGAGGTCTTGAATAATTTTCAGTCTGTATGCTAAGAATATGCCTATTCCATCTCCCTAGGGGGTTTATACAGAGCCCTGTGGGGAAGCAGCAGTGAATTGCTCCTTTGGATGCTAAGTGTAAAATTAAAACTGGCAGGGTCTGAGAGCACAAGACTGGGAAGCTAATTGCTCCTAATAACATATTGATTTTCACAGATTTCTGGCATTATGTCAGAGCAGTTTTGAACCGGCACCTGGTTTCTTCCTCTTCCCATCTCCAAACTGATGGCAATGAAGCTTCTGGCATTGGGATCACAAATAAATGCCACTCAATTTTTTTGTCTGTTCAGATCTGTTGGGGTCTCAAACATAGTTTCACACATTGCTCCTATGTATCCAATATAATAGCTACCCTAAAAGTAGAAGGGTGGCAGAAATGTGCATGTATTTTAAACCTGGATAACTGTGCTGCTGCCTGTATTTATGGTGCTGAACAAAGCATTACAGTCCCATTGCTGCAGATGGCTGAGGACAATTGAATGGATGCCTGTATTCAGGCAGAAGTCGCCACCACAGGTGTCTGGGAGGCTGAGGTCATGTAGTTGTTGCCAGGTTGCATTCAACCCTGAGCAGCTTTGCCGTATGTGTTGCTCAGCTGTAACATGCTTTTCTTGAGCTTTGGGGACTGACTGTCAGGAGAAGGGGATAGGTTTTATTTGTATGACTGCTACTAGGCAATACCTTTCTCTGAAGGGGTGTTTTCATAGCTGGAGGGAATGGTCTTGTAAGATGTGCTGAAAGGCTCCCAGATACTCCAGATTGTGATGATTTGCAAAGTGAGAATGAAATCTTGTTGTTTTTGAAATACATCAAGGGCACAGGGCACACACAAGAACAGAGCATTGTCTCCTGTGGTTGTGTGGAGGCTGTTTCAATTCTTTCAAGATATTTAATTTTATCTGCTTAATTGTTACGAGGTTTCATTGCATCCTGTTTGTAGCAGATTTACCTAAATCAGTAATTACTGATTTAGGGTACTGTATGATCTCAGCTGAAACACTGTCCAGACTTTTATGTCATCTTCAGCAATTCTGAGTGTTCTTCAGGTCCTCCTTATGTAAGTATAATAGTAAAGGTTGGGATTTCTGGTCTTAGGACAGTAATTTTGTGGCAATGGGATTGGTAAAGCTGAAGGACACAAATTCTTACTGAAGGGAAGAGACTCATTATTACCACACTTTTGGTTTGTTCTAGTCACTGCAGAAAAACTCATGTTTTCAAATCACCTAATGCATGGCACTGTGGAGAAGGAAGCAGCAGAGCTGGGACACTTGTGTCAGCTACTCCCACTCTTAGTCCTGATATCCTCCAACCATCTTCTCACAGCTTGGCCAGCAACTGTTTCATGCAAGGCACATCTGAGCTGAAGGCGTCAAAAGAGCCATTTCATGCTTGGCTGCTTTTTCTAATGCAATCTGCAGAGAGAGAAAGGAAAGAGAGCAAGGAGGGTTTGTGTGTACATAGGCATTACCTTTGAGTGTATGTATAATATACAGTACATTTAGTTCCAGCATGCAGCTGTGGGTGGCAAGTGAGAGGTGCAGACGTGCGGGGGAAGAGAATTGCACTTTGAAAAGAAGAAACTATTCTTCCACCTTGAAAAAGAAGCTTTATTTCCTTGTCTGTTTCTTGGCCAAATGAAGATGGGGGACCCCAGGGCAGCACTGACAGCTGGTACCAGAGATGTGTGTAATGTAATGGCGGAGTGGGTGATGTGTGTAGAGAGCTTTCTGTGTGCAGACCATGACAGTGTGTGGTGAGTGCACAGCTAAGAAAACTGGTGAGCAGGGATGACGTTCACAGACATCTTAGTGGTGTTTCCAGGAAAGTTTTCTTCTTAATGTGTTTGTGTATCCTGTGACCACAGAGGTGCTGCATACCAGCTGTTAGTGTGGTGGGTTGAGGCACCAGCACAACTGTAGTGATCCCCACCAAATGTTTTGGAATCATATAGAATGGTGTCTCCTCTGTCATTTTACCAGCTTGATATTTATATCTTTATTTATAACCTCATTTCCATATTTATTGCATTGCAGTTCTGTTACTGACCATTTTGAAGGCAGCTATGGGTCCTTCACACGTGGATATTTGACTGTTCCTCAGTTTCCCATCCATGTACCCCACTGTAGCATGTAACATTTAGACATTGAGAGGATGTAAGGTTTGGCTGTGCCAAGTTTTGTTGTTTCCTGATGGAAGTTCTGCTCTTATTGGCTGGGAAAAATGGGACAAAAGGCTGAAACCGAAGGAGAGCATCTAGATTCCAAATACATGTTTTGCATTTGGTTAAATTAGATGGGCTGTTAACTTTCAGGGGCGGAGGGTGGTTGTGTGGTGGTGCCTAGGAATGCTCTGATTAATATATTAATATATTTATGTAGATTTGTAAATTTTGGAGATAAAAATGCTTTTGAGCCTCCATGATGAAACAATGATTGCCATGCTGTAGTGCTTGCTGCAGTTCTAACACAAGACTTTAATTCTACCCCTTAGAGGAGAATATTACTTTCTGCAGGGATGACCCTGAACCAATAGGGAATGTTAAGTTTAACTCCTTTCCTCAGCTGAAATTCTCATTTTCTTTGACATCTCCAGAGATGATAGAAAAATATTACTTCTTTCTTCCCTTCCCCCCCTGCCCTCCCCACCCTCCTGGCTTTCATTGTGCCTCTATCTTCTAACTTTTCCTGCATTTGAATTACACTTGCGATGGAGTTTGGTTTGTTCCTTTCCTTGTTTGCATAGGTTGTGTCAGCTAAGCTCTACTAGCATTGGTTGATAGTAAGTACTAGAAAAATATAAAATCACAAAACAGAACAAATCTGATTTAGAAAAGACCTGTTAGGAAACCCACTTTATATGGTTGTTTTTCTTTAAAGTGTTATCAATGAAATTAAATTGCTCTCTAAATAAGCAACAGGAAGAGTCCCAGAAATTAGAACTCTAGTCATTAGTGCTTGTACTAGGGAAGGCTGGATTTCCGTGCACTGAAGGAGATTGCATTTTCTGGAAGATGTGAAAAATGAAGGCTTTGCTTGCTCATAATCATGAAAGGGCTCTGTCCTAACACGCTTGACCTTGGGAATTATGTGTCCATGGGTACTGCTGTCTCCACTTGCAGTGAACACTGTATCTTTCTTTGCTGCTCGTATTGGCCGCACAGGGTTTCTGGATGCAGTTTAGTGGTTGTTTCATGTTTCCCCAGTTACATTGCTTTGTGTCAAGTGGTATGGTTTCTGTAGGCACAGTGCTCTATTATAAATGTAAGGGCTTTTCAGAGGGGTAACTTCTTTTCATTTATTGCAATTGTTTGCCGATTCCTTGCAGAGGCCTCTATCTTGAGCTATGATGGCAGCATGTACATGAAGATCATCATGCCTATGGTTATGCACACAGAAGCAGAAGATGTGTCCTTCCGTTTCATGTCCCAGCGTGCTTATGGGCTGTTGATGGCAACCACGTCACGAGACTCTGCTGACACTCTGCGCCTGGAGCTGGATGGAGGCCGTGTCAAACTTATGGTCAATTTAGGTATTGTATAAACACCTTCCATTGCCCTCTTCACTATTAGTTTGGGCTTGTGATTAGTGTTTTTTAAAAAATAATTTAATTTCATTTCTGTTGGTTTGATTGGATTGTATTGATTTCTAAAATAACTGCTGAAACTTTTAGAATTATATTCTCTTGCGGAGAGAAATTCTCTTCTGCATTGCTGCATGAAGATTTGCTGTCAGTTCTTCGTTATGGACAGTGTCGGTTTTTAAGTCTTTAAGTTTTTAAGTTTCCTTTCTTGGTCTGGGACTGGTGAGCTCTGTGTGAAACATGCTACTTGGTCCATCTTTTGATCAGTTACATCCCTCATTCATCCAGCATCACTCAAAACAGTCAAAGGCAAACATGGAAAGGAAGCAAAATGGATAAGGTGGCAAGCAGAAGTCCTGTGAACCCCCTGTTCTTTACATAATTTGGCAGCATTTGATACAGCTTGCCATATTTTACATATCCAATAAAAAAGCCTTGGTTTTTTTGTTATGTCTTTATTTAAAAAGAAAGTAAAAATAATAAAAGTGCATCCCGCCATCCCAAAGGGCTGTGTTCTGTCTCCTTAGAGTTACACTTTCCTGGAAAATAATTGAAAAAGACAATTAGAAACAAGTCCAACAGTAACAATACAAAAACAATTGGGAGTGAATGTGCCATTAGATTAGCCTCAATTCATTTTCTTGACAGTCTTTAGGTATTCTATTGAATGACAAATTTTTAAAGAATGGAAATACATGAATGGAAGCTTTCTTCCACTTTTCAGTGATGCAGCTTGTTGCTTCATGCGAATTTCAGAATATAACTAAAAAGAGGTTCTGACTCAAAGAGGCAAAACCAACATGATAGTGCATAATCTTATACTTATTAATGTGCAGGTTAGTCTATATGAAGATTTGTTTATGGTTCATAAACATTAGCAGCTTTCAAAATTCTAAAGTCCATTGGAACAAGCTTTCACATTTTTTGATCCAACAGAATTACTATCTTTAGAACCCTGCTGTGGCTATCAGGAGCAAACCATGTAGCAGCTTTGTTTGTAGTATATATTGTCCAGCACTTGTCCTCTGGATCTAGCTTGTTTTTTGGATTTGCATCTGGTGTCTTTTTTTTTGGCTTTGAAATTGCAAGCCAGAACATATTATTTACTTTTTGAATAAGAAAGTGTAGAGAAGAAGATGCATCAAAGAATTTTAGATCTCTTTAAAAGGAAAGAGCGTCCATCTAAAATTCTATGGAAACTTTTGCCTTTTAGTGAAAAAAACCCAAAACCCCCCAACCAAAAACCCCCATGTATTTGTATATTTGCTCTGTTTAGTTTAACTGAAGAAGTGTAAAATACTGTTGAGTCTGTAGCTGCATAAGAGCAGTTGCTGTGGTATCCAGACTGGCCTATAGGACAGATGGAATAGATGAACTTTAGCTATGACAGTAACTTCTCAAATAAGGAGAAACAGCTCTCTGATGATAACCATCTCTGCCTATATTAACTTTAAGTGAAGGATAATTTCACAGATTTGCAGGGTTTCTCTGGAGAACAGCTCAAAAAAGCTGCTCTTGAGCCCCCTTACCTGTGCAAAGAGAATCTTCCACAAAACTCCAGAGCATTTGTGTACCTATGTGTGTTTGCATTTTCCTCTGATCTAATCACTTGTTGCTAATAATCAAGTAAAACATGGTAAGATTTCCCCCGTTTCATTTTTTGAAAATTATTGCTAGCTATTTTTTTCTCAGAAACTAAAATTAATCACTGAAAGATTCATAGTGGCACGTTCTGTTGGGGAAGTGATGGGGCAGCTGAGTATCTGCCCAACTCTCTGCTATCCTCTTGTAACCCAGAGCCAGTTCTTTTACTTTTCATGCCTCAGTTTCTCTATTTGTTGAAAAGAGAATTTTTTGCACCTTGTGAGGGATGTGCTACTATTTTAGTAAGGGCTGCTTTTATCACCTTTGATATTCCCACATGAAAAGTACTACAGCATGAAAATTTCCAGACTTCATAAAAAATTGTCACTTTTTCTTCTGAGAAAGGTTCTGGTTGATTCTGTTAGATCTTCTTGAAAATGAATGAGTATTAGGGGAATTGCTCATTTTGGGTGTTTAGGGCCTCCTTGACTTAGAACCTAAGTGAATACGAGGAGGCTATATTTAGATGACACTGAATATACTTATAATTTTTTTAAACTTACTCTTTCCTTTCCAGTTTCCATTACATCATGCTGACAAACAATATTCTCCCTCAGGGCCTGTCAACATTGTATGCCTGATTGGCATTGGTCACTTTTAGCACTCACTGGGGTTTGTTTTGCCATCACCTAGCCTAGAGGTGGACTGTTCAACTCTTACTATCTGACATCTAAAAGATGTGGCTAAAGATTCGACAGATGGTCTACACATGTTTGGAAAAAGATGTGTTGTTGACAGCATAATGCAGGGACAAAATGTGTAAACAAACCCCTGTGTAAACTGAAGGCTGATTCTGTGTAATACTAGGAACTGAAGCAATGTGTGTGCCACATTTTGCCAGCTTTTCAGCGGGAAGCTTTTGTGGGGTTGAATCTTCCCCAAAGTGACTACAGCCTGCATCACTGGAAACCTAGCAGGACTCTTAGGTCTGACTCAACAGAAGGGTAGTTCACTGTTGGAACCCAGGCTGAGTTTCACCTCTCCTTCCTTAAGATTTCTAAAGCTGTCAGATAATGTCCTTGAAACAGGACTTTCCTTCTACCAAAACAACACAGTTAGCTTGCTGTTGAAGAACAGAATTTGAGGAGGAATCACCTTACCAGAGCCATTTATTTCCAGTTGTTTACTCTGTACGGAGACTGTTCACAGCCCAAATGTCACAAATGAAAACCAGATTTTTATCCAACCTTGCCAAAGTCTCCTTACCAGTGAGAAACAGTTATCAACACCGCCTGAGTGTGCTTGGTGCTGACTAGCCATATGTCAGTATCTCCTGAGCATCTAACCCATGATAGATGTGTGTAGATGAAGACTGTTTTGAGGGGTGAGTTATTTAATTGTGCCTTTCTTATAAGTCATTTAATGCTATAACTAAGAGCTGTCTCTTTCTTCTCTTCTTTGATCTATTCCATTCAATTACTTATTATCATTTGTGTCTTTATTATGGTCTTTCCTATGTTGTTTCTTTCTTTTCTTTTCTTTTTTCTTTTCTTTTTTTGAGTCTTCTGTGTGTTCCAGTTGTAAAGCTTTCCCATACCCCATCAGCCATGGTAAATCAAAAGATGGTATTCGACCCTTCAAAGGCCTGAAGCCTGCGGCCCGCACAGCAAACAGCCCTGAGAACAGAGCATACGGAGCAGCCTGCAGGGGCTGGCATATCCCTCTCACCCCTCAGCACTCAGTGTCCAAGCCAAACGGGGGAGACAGAGATGCAGCAGGCATGGGTGGGCGTGGGCAGCTGGGAACTTGCTCTAGAAGGTGGGAGGGAAAGGAAGAGCAGCAAGGAATAATTCTCTAAGGAAGGGGAAGGAAGTTGCTTCAGATTTTTCCAGTGTGGGTGCCTGAGGCACTGCAAATCTGCATGTTGATAGCAGGACTCTCAGTAGTTTGAGTTTTTGTTGGGTAAAGAGTAGAAGTCCAAATGTGATACATATCTCACTTCTATTGAGAAGGACTTTGAAGAAATGGGTCTGGAGTGGAAGGAGAGAGAGAGCAAGAGAGCAATTAAGGAAATCATAGCTTGGAACATGCTTGAGAATAATTTTTGATGCTCAGGTGATGTGCAGAAAGGGAAAGTAATGGCTGGTCTGATAGGGAGATCCACTTTCACATTTTTCCTCCTATTGATAAGTGGCAGGGTTATAATGTTTTACAGACTTTTATTAAAGAATATTTCAGGTTTTTTTCTTCCTGGCCTGGCATATCTTCGGGTCACTGGTGACTAGGATAAATATTTCCTGCCTCCTCTCATTTAAGCAAGTGTAATCATCCCTCTCTTTTCCTAAGATAAATCCTGAAGGGTATCAGAGACATCCTTGCCCATCCAAAGTGAGAAGTTTCTTTTGTCTACATACAAATAGTGCAAGTAGGAGAGATGCAAGGAGCCTCAATATAACATAGGGTAAGTGTGCACAGAACTTCATCTGATTTTCACATAGGAAATAACCCAGAGTGAGCTTAGAAACAGTTGGGCCCCAGTTACTGTTTTTGTCCTATTATTGCTTTAAATTACTCTTCCATAGCCACATATGGCTGCTCATCCAAAGGAAAAACCATTTTGTCCTCACACAGCAAAGGTGACTTTCTTTATTGATTCAAGGATAAAACAGCCTGGAGCCTTAGCAGCATCAAATAAATGTCACTATTTTCAGACAAAAAGACATAAATGGTAAGAAACACAGGCTTAAATTGCAGATCCATGTTTGCTGCTAAAGATACTGCCATTCAAACAATGGATCCTTTGTGTTAGCTAATGGCAGTCAAGCTATTTAACCTTTTGGAAGGAGATGGTCTTTGGCTCATTTTCCAGGTGATACGCTCTGGAAAACCTTCCATCTGAGCACTGAGGAAGGAGCTTCTGGTTTATATTAGACAAATAATGACAAGAAAGTTACTGCAGAAGGTCTTCCCAGCTCATCCTGCTCCCCATGCAGTAACAGACTCTGTTTTCACTTCCCTGCTATCCACCACATTCTTCATCCAGTCGCTGAACTGGCAGATGATTGGATTTACAGCTGTTCAGACATACTCATCTCCAAAACCTGTCTCAGAAGTAAATACTAATAACAGGGCTGAGTGCCCCAGATGGCGATTACCAGAAGTCGTATTGCCCTGGTACTGTGCAGGGGGAATCCCAAGGAGTTTTCTAAACTAATTCCTGATTTAACCAGATGGTGCTGTTTTGAGCACGAAGACCAGACTAAACCTGCACCATCACTGCCAAGAATAATCTCATCTGCTTTGGATTTGTACTGTTGTACTAGTTTAGAGGAAAATAGGTGTTTTCTTCCTTTTAAAACACTGATTTAAGAGTGAGACAACAACTTCATGTATTAATAGTTGGAAATATTTTGGATTGCTTTGGGCAAGGCTCAAAATTAAGGCAATGAACAAAAAGCCTATGCATGTTCTTTGATGGTAGTGTGGAGGGTATGGTGGTGCTGGTGTAGCAGCACAAACAGATGCCCTCTCTTAGCTGCCCTGCAGGATCCCCACTGACCCAGTCAGATGAAATCTGGATGGGGAGCTGCTTCCTTTGGAAGCCACCTGGGTGTTTCTGTCTGGCACTCAATTGCATGGCATTGCACAGCCTTTGTGCTCACAGTCTGGAGCTGTAATAGCACCAGACCTCTCAGTGGCCTGGTCTCTCATCCTTTGAAATAGAAATCTTGCAGCCAGGAAAAGGGCTAAACTGGTTTTCAGTTTGAAACATCTACCCCTTCACCTGGAGTGGTGAAGGGGTAGATGTTTCAAACTGAAAACCAAGCCCAAGGACATACAGTTATTTTGGTATCACTGAAAAAAAAAAAAAAGGCAAGACTTTTCTGCAGACATAAATAACACAACATTGATTTTATTCTCTTACTTTATGAATGTTGCTGAGGACCAGCCATGTTTCCCTTTCCAGCATACTTGCTCTTTAGCCCATAAGAAATTCCCATGATGTTCCAGCTGTAGCAACTCTCTTGACCTCACTTGCAGTGACACTTGGGTGTCTCTTTTGCTGTCACTCTCCACCAGGTCAGAGAGGGACGTTCCCCTGCATGTTCTTCAGAGCTCCCCTTACCCCATCCAACTCCTATAAGGGATATAGCCACCACTGTATGGTGATCGTAGCAGTTGCTCCAGGACTGTTTGCTCCCACTTTTCTGTTGCGGTTGACGACACATGACAAACCTAATCGCACAAAACCAAACCCAGATTTTATCAGGAGAAGTTCTGCTTGAAAACAGACTCTCTCTGGCTATGTTACTCCTGATCGGTGTGTCCCTGCTCATTACAATTCTTTATTTATTGACTCTTATTCTTTCCCCTCCTTCATTTTTAAGAACTGTGTTTAGTGTCAGCTGCTTAAATAATTTTCCTACATCTGTCTGAATAAACATAAAATTAGTCCAGTTAAGAAGCAAACTGTGTTATATTTCTCTGCCATTTTATATAATCTCCCTTGCTGGGCCATATCTCTGTACTAAATATAACCATTCCTGCTGATTAAAGCTTTAGTTGTCCAGAGTGTCCACTAGCATGGTGCTGTTATTCATGGCCTTGATTTCCTGAGAGATCAGCATAGCCCAAGATATGAAATAGCACTGATATGATAGCTCTCACCCATGTTAGACACCAGAGCAATGGATGTTCACAAGGCTGTAAAGAGGCATTTATAAATGAAAGATCCTGTTATGGATCATATCCTGAGATATGCTGAGCATTGGTGTGTTAAAAGAGAGAAGCAATGCTCAGAAGCCCTCTAGCTCAGACTCTCCTGCCTCAACTTGCTTTCTTTGTGCAGATTCCTCAGTTACCATTTATTAGATTCCACAAGCATAACTCTATTTTTCTTTCCATGTACCTCTCTTTGTCCCTCCCTTGCCTGTGACCTCTGAATGAAGCAGGGCCAGCAAAGGTTCCCAGATCTGCCACTTCACTGCCCATTTCATCTTCTCCCTGAACGTTACAAACACCCCATTCAGTCTCAGCGTTCAGACAGCAAGACGAGATTGGGCTCTGAGGAACTGGCAGGGCTGGGGACCTTTGAAAGAAATCCCCGTTCTCCCTGCCAAGCCCAAAAAAAAGTATTCCTGACCTCCAGAACTAGCTGAAATCTGGGCTGGGCGTTCGTGCGGTTAGCTGTTTGCAAGTGGCCATTTTATGATAGGACACAATTGGGCAGTATATTAACCCTTTCCTCACCTGAGCGGACAGTGTCAAATGTGTCTGTACACATATTAAGAAGTGTTCTGGGCTGGCTTTGGGGGAATGAGAAGAGGGTCTGTCTTTGGGAGAGCTGGAAAGGGTTAAATATTGCACCAAGAAATCTCAAAGGCTGATTTTACAGGTATTCTGTGTTGACAGATGGTGTATTTATGCAATAACAATATGAATTAATTTAAAAGAAACCAAGTGTAAAGGTTGACTTTGAGCTTTAAGCTTCTTAGAGAAATTGCTGAAGGTCTCTCAAAAGCAAAATGACACTTGAGTATGACTTATGTCTTGAGGGAGATATTATGCCTTAATTATAAATTTTTTATTGTAATTCACATCAGTTCATGGTCTGGAGTGGAAGATACTCTTAGATTTGCAGGTTTCTATAAAAAGGAAATAACTTTCTATGTCAACATGTGGATATGTATGTATATTGGTATATTTCTCTATACATATGTGTATATGTATATGTGTATGTGTATATATATATATATATGTAACAGATATTTACATAGAATATACTGTACATATACACCCACTCCTGATATTTACATAGAATATACTGTACATATACACCCACTCCTGAACTTGTACAGACTGTATATAAGTATAAAATGGCCACATCTCTTTGCGTGTGTCTGTCCCCGGAAGGGTGGACTGATTGTTTTTGGATGTCTGCAGCTGTTACCTTGAAGGATGCAATTTCATCTTTCATTTATTTTTCCCCATCTAGACTGTATCAGGATAAACTGTAACGCCAGTAAGTTTTCCCTCAAGTTTCATTTTGTTCTCTTTCTATATATATTAAAATAACTTTTATTTTCTTTGCTGTTTTATAAGCTGTTTTTATTTTCTTTTTTTCTTTTTTTCTTTTCTTTAAAAAAATCTTCTGAAATTGAAGGGTTGGGTGGGATATGAAGCTGGAGGGGGAGGAGGGAAGACCTTAAGGTGATTGCATGTGAAAATTTTGTATTAGGTTTCTCCAAGAAGGAGATGAACTGTTATTTCATAGCTTTGTGGAAGAGCACCTGAAGAATCTGATGAGCTGATATTATATTTCACTGGTAACCTGTTGTCTTTATGAAAACTTTTAAGAACCACATATGAATAACAACAGGTACTGTATGCACTTCTCCACTACAAAAAGGCATGCATGTTCAAAACAAAACAAAACAATCTTCAGACTCTCATTTTATTACAGAATGGTGACAACTTAACATGATATTTATTCAAAGTAATTTTTTAGTTAGGTACAGAATAAAGAAAAATTAGATCTTACATTTAGAGTGTATTATATATACTTCATATATATATATAAGTGTATAATATTGGCATTTGCCACTCTTAGGTTTCTATAATAAATTCCATCTGAATCTTTGGGTGAGCAAAGGTTCCTTTCAGTATGTAGAAGCAGAGAGGATTATAAAATTTCTGTGAAGAATAATAGTGAAAAATCATATCCATTTCTAGACCGACTGAGCAAGCCAAATCTTTTCTGTTCTACTTCAAAGAGCTGGTCAAAGTTGATGTAGGCCTCAAAGTAAAAAGCACTCCCCAAGCAATGGAGCTGTTTAGCTCTCAAGTGTGCTTTGAGGCTTATCTTACTTGTAACCAGATTCCTGAACTGGCAAACCCTCTGTATTAGATTTTATGTGGAAATATTTCGGAAAGGCCAATGCCAGCTGACTGAGACTCTAGTTTGCACCAAAGCGCAAGCAATTAGTTTTTTGGATTTGAGAAGTGGTTCCTGGGAGTCTGTAGCTGGGAACAAGCCCTGCTATGCCACAGAAGCTTGTTCGTGATAGTTTACTTTATTTCAATTATTAAATTGTTATCTCAACCCACATGTTTTACCTTTTTCCCATTTTTCTCCTCAACCCTCTGATTGGAGGAGGGGCAAGCAGCTGCACAGTGCTTTGTTGTCATATGGGATTAAACTGCTACAAGTGGGATTAGTCAGTGTATGACTCAAATATTGACAGGTCTTGTTGAATTCCTTTTCCTCTTCAAAGTTTTTACACTAAATTTCAAGATAGAGCATGCAATAGGAAAAAGTCTCTTGAATCTGGTAGCTGAGATTGCCAAATTTTACACAGCAGTGGTGAGGACATTTACATAAAAATAGGATTTTTTGCTTCATAGGAGTTCATATCTCTTGCTGCTTAGCCACCTGCAACTCTATCAAAACACCCTGAAGTTCTTCTTGATGTGTGTCATCTGAGGATTCATATAATTTCCTCTGGTACTGGACAATGATGTGGTGTTGTCGCCACCTTCAACTTTTGATGACAGCTGGCTGTTAAAGGCTTAGCTATGGAAGACTATATTCGGGTGGGAGGTCAGCTTTAGTTACAAGTAGCAATTGTCTGGTTTTTATGCAAATAAAATCTAGCACTAATTGGAAGAAACATTTAAAAAAAAAGAAAAAAGAGAGGAAGAAGAGAATCCTATAATCAGAGCAGTGGGAAGACAGTTTAAATTCAGTATTTTTGTTAATTTCCCCAAAAGCATCAAAACATCTTGAATCATTTTGCTACCATGCGTTTTTAATAGTTGAGCCTGTTGCATTTTTAAATACAGTCTTCCCCTGAAGGTTTTAATTTATTTCTTTATTTAAAACACATTGGATCTTCCTAATTTATTTTTTATGTTGCTTTGCTGAAAATGAGCATCCCTACTCTTAGTCCCTCCAACACCTTGGTTTTTTGCTGCCTGTTGCAGTAACTCAGGTCAATGGTCCTGCTTTCTAGAGGGGAACCTGCTTGGGATTGCTGAAAACTATACCCTCGAATGAATAAAATATGGTTAGGCAGAAGCACACCAAATATCACTGTAAGCATTCCTGCAGGCACACTGACATTTACTTGTGCAGAGGGAGTTATCCACATACAGATAGGTCTGCCAGGGTCTGTTGAAATGAGCAGAAGTGTTTTAAAGTAACTTGACAAATGGGATTTCCAGCAGTTAAAGAGTTTCAGGTCAAGCAGTTGCTACTAGTGACCACATAGAACGGACTCAGTGCATTGTTTTAAAGGTAAACAGAGCTGTACTTTTGGGGTCTTGTGGAACATGTAGGTTAAGAGCCTGCTACTTCAAGCACTGAAGCTCATGCTGTTTGAGAGGAGTCTTGCATATTGTCTCAGGTAAGCATTTATAATTGCTCTTAATTTTCATTGAAAAGATTGAGGGTTTTTCTCTTATATGGCTGTTGTATTTCTGATGAAAAATCCTGTTTTCCATCATTTCATCTTACCTTCTCTCTGTGTTTCATCACTGTTGTATTTCACAAGTTTTTACTGTCTCTGTACTTATTTTAATACTCATCTCAGCCTTTCCTTTCACTCTTGAAGATAACTAAACTGATCTTTCCTGTTTCTGCACATTAACAGAATTTGGATTTAGAAGGACCCAACAGTGCTATTACTCATGCGTATGTAGCTGTATAGTAACTCTCTTTTCCTCTGAGTGTGAAATCAGCACAACCAAAAGTAGGAGCAGGATCTCCAAATAAACTGTGTGATGGTGCACTGAATGATTTCTCAACATAATGCAGACATAGTGGATAGCACAATTTTGTTGTTTGAATTAATGGGGAAAATAGGTATACTCTAAATGTAAGTCTCTTGGATTGTTACCTATATGTATTTTATTTCTTTAAATAGGATTTCCTAAAGAAAATGGTCCCTCTCCTGTAAACTGTTTCTTGAAATGCATTGTTCACTTTAAAGAAAGCAAAAGTTGTGATAGATCTATCGTTTGTGTCACATCTGGTGCTCTGATTTTTCTTCATTTTTGCAAAGGTATCTAGTTCTTAATTTCCTTATTCCATATCAAGTGAGCCCACTTCATATCAGACCAGTTGTGAATAGTTTTCAGGATTCTACCCAGTATTAAGTGTGGAGGACAGAGCTGTGTGTGCTACAGATTTGTTAGAATTTTGGAGGTGTTTTCGTTCTGTATTCTGTTGAGGATACTACCCCTGGTCTAGTTCTCTCTCCTTCTCACAAGCCTTTTATGTGGTATGTCAATATTTAGTCACATGCTTTGACACTATCTCTATGAGAGATTTGATCTGCCAAAAGTAGCTCATTGGGACAGTGAACACTTCTGTCTTATTGCTTGTTATTTCATAATTAGGCCTTTTTGTCTCACCAAAGCACTCTAGACAAGCCATCGTCTATTTTCACGTAACTTGTGATGCCTCAAAATGTCCAGATCTTCTTCTCTTACCTGTTGCTAAAAGCGTATATGGAAGAGGATTAAAAATCAGTCTAATTGCTACTACACAGTTGATCCTGTGTCTCTGTGAGGTCTCACAATTAACATGTTGTTTGAAATCCAATTAATTTTTGACAGTAAAGCTAGAATATGAGTTTGGTTCTCCTGTCTTGGTTGCTGTGCTTACTGTATTTAGTGCCTTATTCAATACAGTGTTAATGTTTCATTTTAGTAGGTGCCACTGTAACAACATAAAATATGAATCTATGATGTCTAACTTTCTGGGACAGGTTTAAAGTCTTCTATTTTCTGTATCATCATAAGTAACTAGGAAGCCATGCTAACTCTAATCTAATCAAAATATTGTAAAATTAAGTGCACTTACCTGATTCCTAGTGATATTGCTGTCATTTTAATAAAATCTTAATAGTACTCTAACAAGAAAACATTATTTTGAAAGTGAAGTGGTATGATTAAACATACACATCATATTTGTGACTGTAGAATCTCCTAGCTCCATTTAAACATAATCAGGAAGAAATGAATACTTATACAACCTGAAAAGTGACAAGTTGTTAGTGTGTCATATTGTAGTGGTGAAAGCAAAGCTGGTGTCTGTAGCATCTGCACAGCCCTGCTGAGAATGATCTCACCTTTGAGCAGTCTCACACTCGGGGCACTGCTCTGGCCTCAAAGGTAGGAAGGAGGAAGGGAGCAAGCCTGTCTTTGGAAGACTTTTGCTTCTGTCAGGGAATGGAACACCAGTCCTCCCAGATATTTTGTCAAATGACAAACTAAGAATTCTGTTAGAGGAGAACCTGCCCTGCTGGATCCAACAACCTGAGAGAGGTGAGGCTACTGCTGCTGACTGTTCCCAGCTTCTATCTGTAGCAAGCTGAAGCTGTATTCTTGGCAGGCCCATTGCTAGCAATCACGCACTTGCTCACAGACCCACACGATTTCCAGTCTGTGGCAATATGAACATCTGGGCCTACTGACCCATGGTCTGACTCCAGTTGTAGCTCTCACAGTCCCATACACCCTCATGCACCGAGAATAAGGGGCCCTCACCTAGGAAAGATGGAGAAAGGAATTTGATAAGAAGACAGGACAGGCTGCACTGATTAGATGAAACATCCTGATCAGAAACTATTTACATGCCCAGCCCTTTTTATCCTCTTACCCCTATATTTTCCCCTTATCCCTATATCTTCCCACTCTTGCTCTTCCCAAAATAACCTAAACTTCTCCCTTTTTTGTGCCTTTGGTTTCTCCTGTAAGCATACCATAGTAAGTCTGTCTGACCCCAAACTGCTTTTCCCCCACATCTCATATGTCCCACTCTAGGCAGCAATCCCCTTAATCCAAAAGGTGATATCAAGAGCTGGTCCAGCTATCATATAGTGTTGACTATTGTGCTTGGACACTGGAACTAATGGCTCTGCTGGGACAGCCCTGTCGGAGACCTGGACAAGGCTTTTGTTGGTTAGGAGACCTTGATTTGTGCTCCCACTTGCCACTGTGCCCCCACGCTCCTCTAGGCTTGTGCATATGGGCCTCTGGTGGGCTGATGGCCCTGGATATAACCCAGGAAGAAATTATTTGGACTCCCTAGAGGAGCTCTCTGAGCTCCTTTGTGGCTGTACAGATGAGCTTTATTTCATAACACAACAAATTTTTCTTCACTGTGGCAGCTACTACAAAATGAGGTGTTTTGTCTCAGGCTTGGTTGAGTCAAGCCCGTTCCAAGTCTCCAGTGGGAAAAAAACCCTCTTGACTTGATGTTGTAGTTTAAGAATGGTATCCTCCAATTTAGTACTCCCACTAAAAAGAAAACCGTGAGCTGCTCCCCTCCCTCCCCTTCTGTGGGAGACAAAAGGCAGAGATCACAGTTGAGAGAGAAGCATTTATCTGAAACAGCAATGAGATAAGAAAATTAACAGCAACAATACTAATAACAAAAAATGTACGAAGAAAGAGAGATTTACATGCAAAATGCTCACCAAGCCTGGGACAATGAAAACAATGGCAGACAGACCCTCTACCCACCACGCTTCCCCCATGACTGGAAAGGAACACTCTTTCTTTCCAAAAGGGAGAGAAAGGGTCCATTTCCCTGCCCTGGCAATGATGAGATGGTTTTGAATAACATTAGGGCCTGGCCATGCCCACACAGCTCCAGGCTTCACACCCTCATGCCTACTGCAAAAAATTAACTCTGTCCTTGGCCAAAACCAGGACACACTTTCAACTCAGACGTTGTTTGGTACCCCTACAAAGTGAAGTAGTGCTTCTGAGCTTGTTTTACAAAGATAGCAGCAAAGTCACTGCAATTATCAGTTGCAGTGGAGAGAATAAGTCCCTTTAGGGCTGGGTTCCACATGGACATCTTCCATCTGGGTGAGAGAGAAACGGTTAAGCACCTATGAGAAATTGCTCTGCTTCACTGATGTCTAGACAATATGTCTTCTGTAGATTATATTGTGCAATTAGTTGCCAGAACATTCACCTTTTTTAAAATTTATTCAAAAGAACATTGGCATGAAACTGAAAACTCATACCTTAGGATCTAGGAGGAAGCGAGTATTTTATATATTAATTTTGTTTGAGAACAACCCAGGGAGAGCATCTCTAATGAGTCTTTAAATAGTTAAAAAGAAAAAGACAAAAATTAATCAGTGCAAACACTGTTGGGTGCCACCTGTTTTGTAAATGTAAGGCCAAATCAGTGAGTCTTAAGGATCAGTGGATATTGGATAAGGAGTGACTGGTAAAGAAGTGCTAGTGATTGTCATTATTGGGTGCAGACCACTGAGTTTAATGAGCGCAGGCTTTTCACAGTGTCTTTAATTTTCATGCAGACAGTGCCATGAAGATTAAGGCTTTTTGATGTGGCAAAATTGGTTTCAGCAATCCTAAACTGCAGTTTGCAGTATCACAAGGTCCCTGAATCCCAGAATATTTCATCAGGGGCCATAGATCTGGGCTGCAAATGCAAATCCGTGTTTGCTAGAATTCAGCTAGGCCCAGCCCTTAGTTAACAGAAGTTAGCCTTCATCTTCCAGCCAATACTGCCCCATCCTTTGGAAGTCTCTATTCTGAGTCTTCAGCTCCAGTGCTCAGGAGAGACTTCAACAGGTCATTAGTATGGAGAGATGGCAATGATAAAAGCAGAGCTTGGCAGAAAGGGTTTTGCATTATTTTTACCTAAATTGCTGTGGTGAGACCTAACAGGAAAGAAAACTAACCTTGGAAACTCAGCAGTCATCTGTCAGGAATCAATGACCCATTTTTGGAAAACAGCTCTTCTGGTTTACTAGCTATCATTCCTATTGCAGCAGTTTTTCTTGACTCCTTTTGACTTCTTAAAATATTGTCTTTGTGTGTGTTGCACATTTTTATATATATAATTTTCAAGTCCTGTAGCCTCTCACCCCTTCTGTGGGATTATAACTAAAAAAGAGAACCATTTTGAAGGTTAAAACAAACCACATAAATTATTCTGTCAATTACTAAGAGAGCTACCTATTCCTTAATGTTAGGAATGCTAATTAAATGTTGGGATCCTGGATGTTATAACAAAGATTATGAATATGAAAAGTTTGAGGTAGGGGTTTGTTTTTTTCTTTTGGTTTGTTTTTTAGAGGGGAAAGATACTGTTGGTGAAGTTTGGAGTAACCTAGGAAGAAGTCTTGTGGTGCTAGGTTTTGTTTAATGATACACTGAATTAACTAATTGTTGGTCAACAACTTTTCTCTCTTATCCACCATTTGTTATATTATGAGCTTCCTTTCTCATGTCTGGGGAAAACAGGATGTCTTGTTTCCTTTTTTCCTTTTCTATTGCAATGTTTGCAGGATCTCAGCCAGGATGCCTGGGAAAAAAAAGGCTTTGATAGAAAAACATGCAAGTGCCTCAGTTTGTTATTTTGGCCACTTTCTTTGTATAAATTGATTTGTGTTCTTTTCAGATCAGCTGTCATCGCTTGCACTTTCCTTAGTGTTTTGATTTAACCCCTGTGGGTGGTTAAGCAGCACACAGCTGCTCTCTCACTCTCTGCCTGCCTGTGTGTTATCAACAGTTTTGTTCACAAATCCAAAACACAGCACCGTGTGTGTTGCTATGAAGAAAATTAACTCCCTCTCAGCCAGATCCAGTACACTCAGGAAAAGAATAGCCTTGAAGGCTTTTGAAAATTTTGATATAGAGCTTTCAAAGGTGATGCTTTTGCTGCTGTACGGTGAAATAGAGGGCTAAAGGTAGACTGAAACAATCTCATTTATGGTGTTCATCCATCAAGTATTTGGTAATTTCTTTCTCCATGTTATCGATTTTATTTTTCTACATAAGGCATTGAGTTTTTGCAAACTTGTTGTGCAAGTGGTAGCAGCAGGGAGCTGTGTAGCAGTATGAAATATGTTTTTTCCAGGATTAAGATATGTCAGGCTGTTTTCTGTCTTAAAGTCAGATACTGACTGTATTAGGACTTACGTATTAGCTACTGTTTCCATGAATGAATAGCAAGAGGGTTGATAACAATAGAGATAAACTGCCTTTCCACAGCCAGGTTTAACCAGGTTTAACAGTCCTCACACACCTCACCTATTTGAGCAGTGGCTGCTACTGTCCTGCCACTGTGACCTATCACATTGCCTGTATTTTCCAGTGCTAGGCTGGTTTGTCTGGCAGAAGGCACTACTGCTCCTAGAAAATTGCTCTCTGAGAGCAAAGAACTGCAATTATGCACAGTAGTAAGAAGTTCACTTAAAAAATATCCATTTATGCTTAATAAATTGTGCTTAAATATTCGTTGCACTGAAGTAAGCTGGGGAAAGTTGAGCTGCAGATTTGTGGTCTGCCTCTGAAAGAAGCAGCTCAGAAATGTTTACTGTTAGTGCAGGGACAAAATGAGTTATGGAGAGCTATTTCTTTTCCTTATTTCTTTTTCTTATTTCCTTTTTCTCCCAGAAAGGGTCTTCTTGGTCAAGCTGATGCACACTGGTGTATGATGCATGTGGCAAGCTTGAATTGCTGCTGCATCTCTGGAAGCTGGCCCTTAGCAAACCTCTCAGCAGTAATTTCTTCTTTTCTAATGTCTTATCTTCTGCTCCTCTCAAAAAAAGGTGATTCTTGAGATTTCAGGGCCAAGAAGGCAGTTTTTGCCTTCTTGCTTCTTTAGTGCAAAGGGAATACAATGCATGGGAAGACTTGATGGTGCAAGGAAGCTGAACAAGGTGCCACTGATGTGCCTGATCAGTGGTGAAGATTCATTATATCATCATAAATCATTTTCTACCTAGTAGAAAATGCAATATGCTGGGCAATTTCATTCTGAATGTGAAAAGTTAGAAAGCCTGAGAGAAGTTCTCAAGTTTTTCCAGTTAAATTTTCCCAGTTAAATATCTTTTTTATTTGTGTCACTTCAGTGACTGCTATATTAAACAGTCATGTGAACACACTTCATTATGGAAAAATAACTTCTTCCTTTTTGTGGATTTCCTAGTATCCAGACCTGACTATGAATTAGAAGTCAAATAACCAAGTAGAGTTTTAATCATCCAAGAATATCTTACTGTTTATGTCTGCTCATGAAATTGGAGTACCGAATTACCAGAAATAAAACAGGGAAGTTATTATGGTAATTACCTGTTAATGCAAGAGTAGGTTCAGGTAAGGGTTTAATTGTATAATGATAAACTGTTAGCATGCTGACATCATTTGGATTAGTGTGTTTTCTGTTCCCCTTTTTTCTTGTAGGGGAATTGCATTTGAAATCATTCAGCCCATTGTTTTGAACTGGTAGGGAAAAGAAGAAATGTAACTGGTATTGCTTTTGACTCACATGAGCATCCTTCACGTTTCAAGCTGTTGCTACTTTTTCCAAGCTGTTAAACAAAGCACTTAAATGAAGTTGCAGTCTTCCACCTAGCATGGTTCTCCTCCTGAATTCATGGAGTTTAGTACTTAGCTTCAAGAGGAGGGACAGTATTTGCCAAATTGTTCTGCTGCAAGCAAAACCACAAGCCTTTCTTAGCTGAGTTGTGGAAAAATGTCATATGTTTGATATTTCATGGTCCCAAAACCCAGGTCCATTTGCATGCATGTGAGGAATTCTAGATGTTGAACAGATTCCCTACATTGCAGTTGGCATGAGTGGAGTTTATAATGGCACAGGTTCTAATTTGAACAAAGTGGGTTTGCACATTCAGTGTAAGAACAAAAACTGCCTGGTGCAAATGTTGCTGGAATTTCATCATTCTTTTTTAAAGACAGAAATAATATAAAAATGTTTTAATGCCAAGAGACCCCTTGTAAGAGCTGTAGAAATGTGAGAGGTTTTTTCCTTGTAGACTTGTAAGGAGTGTTTGCTTAGTAGGATAGTGAATGAAGCCAGGAGTTTACAAGGGCTCTTACAGATTAAACATCCATTGCTTCTAATATGTAGGGAGTTCTACTGTGGAAGGTAGCAAACATCATGCAGCAACTCTGAACTTAAGAAGCATATTGGTAGAGGACTACAGAGATTTTTAGAAGTCAGTACCCAGTTGGCCAAATCATACGCTAGTAGTTACCATTATACTGTAACTTTACTTGCATATACCCCAGTTTCATTGTTACTGTAGCCTATTTGGCCACTGAATTGCCTTCTCTCATGAAAATACCGATCACAGTCCTAGAATTGGCAAAATATCGGTGCCAGAAGTGAGTAATATCACTGGTTTTTTTTTTCCTTTTGTGATCACAGAAACTAGCCTCATTTAGTTCTATGTTTTCTTATATTAAAGAAAGAAAGTTTGTTACTTCCAACATATTATATTATGATGTATTTCTGATTAGGATAATTTTAGGTTAAAGGAAACTCACTTCCTAAATCATCATTGCCATTGAAAGCAGCATCAATAAAATTGATCATTTCTCATTGTAATCAAGGTTTATAATATTTCACTCACTAGTCACACTTTGATTTATTTCAGGCATACTAAAATGCAGCAGAGCAGGTGGAGCAGCGTAAAGACACTTAAAAATGCAGAACCTTTTTTCTCTCTCTTTCTTTTTTAAGCTTGCAGCTCTGCAGACTCATTGGGATTTTCTGCAGTTCCTCACTGGCTGGGTGACCACCAGCAGCGCAGTGGTATTTTTCAGGGAATGCTGTATCCAGCAGAGCTGCATAGAGAGAATTGTTTATAAACCCAGCTGTCCATGTGTGCTTATGGTGGGAATGCTGGTACCCAGTTCAGGCAAACTTTCCTGTCTCTGTGTTTCCATGTGTGTCATAGAGAGGGGGCTGAGCACCATCTTGTGGTGCAGATGGAGATTCTGTAGTTTCTTCTCAGTTCATGTGCTGAGCAGCTTAAATACATCTCCAAAGTGATATGATCATTTTGCATTTGCTATGTTATTGTTTCCTACCTGTGAAAGGATTGAAGGTATGTTCAGAATGCTTTCTAGAAAGCAGCAAAGGGGAAGATTATGTTCTCTGGCACAGCTATGTGAGACTTGAATGCAAACAGGTGCTTGACAATAGATAGCACTTGGCTGCCATATCTGTTATGCTCTATAGCAAACAAGTAACTGGCAAAGTGTGGACTGGACCATAGGCCAGCACTACTCAGCACAGCAATCAACCGCATGCTCTGCTTTCTTGAAGTTACTCCTTTTTGCCTCAGATGAAAACAGCTGATACCATGCAGCTGAAGCTCTGTGCCTTAAATGCTACAAACACAAAAATGGAGACTGAGAGGACTGCCAGCAGAAACTACTCTTCTGTGTCCTGACAGCCACAGCAAATCAGGTCATCCTAGCTTCAGTATTCCTTTCTAGGGCTTACGTCCACATACTATGGATACTGTACTACATTTAAAACATTTGTTTCTGCCACCTGCATCTGGTTCCAAAAGTGAAACCTTGTGTTAACTAAGATCAGGCTTGATGTAATAAGAAAAGTGTGCTTGTATCAGGATGTATAGAACATCCTTAATAGAATATATCATTTGGAATACCTATAGAAATGTTTTACACCTCCTGAGATTGGAAATTTCATAGAATACTTATGGAACTGAGGTATTTTCTAATAATACATATGGAAATGTGGATAATCCCTCATAATAGGAGCAACCAAGAGTGGATGTGGGGTAGCTAGGCTGAGATGGTATAGAAAATACTTACTAAACCTGGTTATATTGTCATAGTTGATATTCAGTCACTTGTAGCTAGGCATGAATTCAGAAGGGGGTTTCCTTGATTAAGCACTGAAGTGCCTTGGGATCAGGTAAAATCCTTAAAAGCATGTTAGCCCAGAGCTGATTGTAATATAGTGTAGCAGTCATATCTGAATATAAAGGCTGTAGGAATCAAGGGCAGCACATGGAACATATGCTGTTGCTTTAAAGCCAAATCCTCATTGAAGCAGCTGGAACCTCTCTGAGAGTTCTGAGTAGGAGTAATTAAGCAAATAGATATGAAGTCCATTTTAAGCTAGTATTGGAATTGCATCTGATGTTCATTTCATAACAAAAACCCCTGACTTTAAATTTCTACAAGATCTTGTTCTTTGCTTTACCATAAATTCAGTCTGATAGTTTTTGAACTGAGCCAAGGTAAACTTGAGAAATCAGTGTGTTTCACCATTGCACAGAGTGACTCTGGCAAGGGAGCTATTGAAAAACAGGACGAAGAACTTGGGCTCTAAAATTTGTTTAGGGAGCCGAAGGGCTGGAGAATGCTTCCTACCAGATTGCAGTGTGTGAATATGGAAGGTGGATTGTGGGAAAATGTTACTCTGAATGAGTGTCAGCAACCTCCTTCACTGTGGGAAATAGAAAAGTAAAAGATACTTTCCTGTTTCTTTGATGCATCATAAGGTAGTATTTCTTCCTTGTTTTGAGAGAGGTATTTTTTTGTTTTGCCCTTCCAAGCAAAGCATTTTTGTCCAATTGTTTTACCTGGAGTTAAAATACAAATCTATTCCTCTTCCTTGCACCTGTTTTTATAGTTTTCAAATGTCAATTATTTCTGTGTTGTAAGGGGAAAAGAGCCAGCTTTCTGTCATTCTGATTGCTGAAACTATGGTTTTCAGTAGTCCATTAGGAGGTTATTGAGATGCTTTTCTACTTTAGCTCTAATTTGCAGAGGTACTGAGTGCAGTCAGCCCCTGTCAAATTTCACAGGATTTTAGATGTTCAATATTTGTGAAGAATCAAATCTTAAGGCCTCAAGAGATCTAATCCCAAAAACTATGGGGAAATTTTCAGAACTGAAAGTATGACAAGTGAGAGGTTCTGTATATTTTTTTCCTGTTGTGAGGTAAATGAAGTAAATTCAAGTTCTTGGTACAGGTATGTCTTCATGTTGGAAGACTTGCTGCCTAATTTAAACACCATGATCTGAATAATTTAGGTCTGAGAAGACTGAGGCTCTCAGTCACTTAGCTTTGAATGTAAAACTGTGTGTTTTGATGTATTGCAGATTTACTGCTGGGGACCTGTATCATGTTGAGACTCCATGGGCAAACATGAACATATTTTCATGTCAGATTTCTGCTTTTGCTTTTTCTGACTGGACCAGAAATTTAACAGAAACATCACTTTCATGAGAGCTTTGGGAATCTAGAAAAACTTAGATACCTGTAGAGCTGCAGTTCTGATAAACTAAAGGAGGGATGTGTAGTAAAAGATTTTAACTTTTTTTTTTTAAACTTTTTTTAATTTTTTTTTTTTTAAATTTTTGTGGAGGAACAGTAACATAACCTGAAAATGGGCAAAAGCATTGCTTTCTTTTGGCTCCTTTTTTTGGTCACAGCACCAAAAGGATATTTGATTCTGTTTCATAGTGGGTTGAGATTTGAGCCTAAAATTGAAAATCCTTTCTGAGGAGTTCTTCAGCATATTTTTATCTTTAGAGTATTATGCTGATGCTGATGATTTAATACTTACAAGGCTGCAATAGCGGTGGAATTACTATCCCCATGGAATTAGTGAAGGGCAGAATGGCTAGATGCAGTAGCAGTGACATTATAGGCTTTCAGCCCTGCCCTAATACAGTACCATTATCCAAGCACTTCTGACAGTCATGGAAAGCTTTGTTGCAGCCATTCAACCCTGGTGCTACTCTACAAGTTTTAGTAGAGAGGCAAGTATGAGCAAAAAGAAAGATTATGCATTCTTACTCACTCTTGTTTCCTTACTGCACTAACAGTATATGGAGGGATCCAGCTCCTACTTTTGTAAGAAGAATATGTGACTGAATTTATTGCCAGTGCACTTTTTGGAATCCTGCAGGCTGCATACTGATTGAAAGGAAAGTGTTTAGATGTTAACTACAAGTATACCTGAAACTGGTCAGTTAGGGATAAAACACTACCCATGAAATGTGAACACTGTTAATTGCATCAGTACTGAAAAAAACCTCACATTTAGTCTGAGGTGACAATAGGTTCAGATCTTTAGCTTCTAGGTAGCAGCAAGTCTTCTGAAGCTGCAATAGATCCAGTGTAAAACCCATACAGACTTGGCAAAGGCAGAGGAAAATCTAAGAAATTTCTTAAGAGCATTGAAACCACATTTCAAAATCAGCCCTTTCTGAAGAAAATTATCTGAATTACTAACAAAATCACTGGCATACAATTTCCCTGGCTACAAATACACAGGTGAAACAAACTCAAACACTACTTCCTAAGCATCAGAGGCTGTAGGGAAGTTTGAGTCAGTTCTTATTGTCATTGAGTAAAGAAAATCTTACAATGGAAAATCAGGTGGTGATTAGTGTTGTACGTTGTTCTGCTTGCTGTTACTTTGTAAGAATACTATTAGTGAACAGGTCATAAAGGTTCATTGTGCTGTGGAACTGTTGCTCTAAAGAGACAGATGTTTCTAAATCACTTTAATCACCAGTCCACTGCCCTAATTCTGTTCCTGTTTGGTTGGTCCGTACTTCAGACTTGTCAGTAAGGAGGACTAAGCTCTTCCAGAGAATGGTTTGAAGCTGGAAGCTGTCAGCCTCCTCTGGTGGGCAATTTGGAGCCACCTGCACCTCCTGGCTGATTGTCAGGAGCATTTCTGATCGAGGCTTCTCAAATCAACATCATCACACAGTCCCCAGATAATAATAATAATCTCTATGTAACTCTGCAATATCAAGACTTTGGGCAAGTCATTTATTTACCAGCATTTCATCTTTCCAGTGGTGTACAGCTAATAATAGTCACCTTCTTGCCGGAAGGCTTTAGGAACTGAAGTCATGAATATCTGAATACAACGGTATTGTGCAAACATATTTAGCACCTATGAAAGAATAGCAAATTTCTGTTTATTACCCATGATGTTACAGTAATAAGTGGCAGTAAGATTAAATATTTTTCAAAATGTGAAAGGCCAGATTGTCCAGCTGGTTCATTTTGGTGGAATCACAGCAAGCATATTTTTCCCTTTTTATGTGTGGCAATTAATTTCCTGAAAGAAATCAACATCCATGGCATATGTGTGATTTTAGATGTAGTTATTTAGATAGATATCATAAATTCAAGGAAAAATGCCACACAAATGGGAAAAAAAAAGCCAGATTAAACTGCAATAAAGAAAATTAAATGAGCAGGAAGATATGGACTTATTTACAAGAATAAGTGTGTGCAATGTTCTATCCATACATGATGAAATCTTACCATGAAATTTGAAAGTGTTATTAGCAGTTGTCTCTCTCCTCTGCTTTGATTTGCCTGTATTTGTTGAGAAAAACACACTGAAGGACATAACTGTGTTTCTTATACCAGTGCATTATTCTTCAGAAACAGTGTGAAATGATGGACCTGATTCTTAAACAAAAATGAAACAAATGCTCAGTCTCCTGCACCAGCAATAACTGGACTGCTGTAAATGTGGTTAGTGTGTATGGATTTATAGGCTTGGTATTTATGCACTGTACTTCAGATTCAGTTGTAATTTCCATAAAAATGACAGAATAATTAGGCCAGAATAATGCCGCTGACATTAAGAAATTATACTGGCTTGCACATAATTGCATATCTCAGTCTTCCGGATGGCTGCAATATGTGCAGACTGGGTAAGAGGTTACCTGGTTTATGATACTCTCCATATGGGATGTTTTGCTTCTTTCATTACTACACACCAGAACTAGATAGCTACCTTACAGTCATGGCAGTCTCTTAGTTGCTGTAGGAAGAAATACTAAAGCTAAAATTTGCTTGTGTGCTTAAAAATGATTAATTCTGTAAATAAAAGCGAAGAGATGATGCTGACCCTGGTGCTGACCCTGTGCCCTGACAGTATGATCTGTTTACCCCATTAAATGTTCTGATGAGTTTTATGTGAGTATGGTTTCCCTTTGGCCCGTGCACTGGGAAATATCATTACATCTATGACTGAATGCCTGTTCAGATGGCTTTCTCTTTGCACGCATGGAAATGTCTAGTTGTGGCTCCTGTGGTTTGCCTTGGCAAACAGCAGGAGGTCAGCTGGCGCCATTGGCATTAAACTTCACAGCTTTGGTGAGATTCTTGTCTTGGCATCTCAGATGAAACTGAAGTGGATTGTTACTGATGTTTTTTTCTAATTATGTAATTATGGCATAGGCATCTTCATATTACACAAGAGTGTTCATGTGATTATTAACTCCATACATATGATCAGAATTTTTCTGGTTTTAAATATGTCTCCTGGCATTTCATTCCATGTGTACTTACAGAGAGAGATGTATGTACATACAAGGCCAAGTGACACCCATGTAACTGGAATATGATTCTGTTTCTTACTGGGGTAAGAAGGCAATATTCATTTTGAATTTGAGTCAGAAGCACATAAACAAGTATTATCAGGAAAAGAATTGTAATGTGCATCCTGTATAAAAGAATGAAATAAGTTCTTGGATGAGGTTTGAAAAGATGTGGTATCTTATCTAGATAAAAGAGGCATGGAGGAAATGCATAGGAAGAATACCTTTTATCAGAAGAGACTAAATTGTGTGGGAGGAGATGGAAAGAGATTGAAATGAGGCCAGTTTTAAATAACAAGTGAAGGTAAAAGATTTAAAAATAAAGAAAGAAATTGTAGTTTTGACAAGGTTGATTTTAGATGTCTAAAAGTAGAGAGTAGTCATTTTTTCACTGTAGGGAATTATCAGAAGTATATGAGAGGGGAGGGTCATCTGGTAATGAGAATAGAATATTAATTTATTTTTATTTAAGTGAACAAGTGTTCTCAAATCAGAGCAGAGAGACAATGAGGACTTGCACTTCTGATCTGGGTGTATAATATGTAACGTGGCAAATTGGTTTCCAAATTCACTCAGCTTGGTCTTAACCTGTTTGTTTTGGAGCCCTCATGTACCTTGAGAATAATTGTTCTCTGCCCTTCTGTAAATAACCCCAAACAATAGCAGAGCTCTGACAGCTGCTGCTTTGATCTGAACATACAAAGCAATGTCCAAGCAGCCTTGGAATATAAAAGAGGAAATCATGCTCAAAAACACAGCATGTGTGTGCATGTAATTTTTGTTACAGATTGGAGCCATTTTTCTTTACCTCTTGACTTCTGGGAGAGCCTCTGTCTTTTGAGTTTCTCTGCTGCAATTGCTGAACAGTCTTGCACAGTGTATGTTCACTGAGTGCGCCTATCAGTTGGTGTATAGGCCTTAATACTTCTGCGTGTTTTTGTGTCTTTACAGAACCTATCTATCTTGCAAGTCAGTCAGTCATTTGATCTTTCACTCTGTCAAATCTTTTTATGTTTTTATTGATTTGTTCATGGCAAGGGTACAGAAGAAAGAAGCCATTTTAACTGCTCTGTAAATAGCTAGAACAAGCCAGCTGAGCTTGCATGTGCTGTCTTTTCAAGGCAGGTCTAAGACTGTATTTCTGCTTTCACTGAAAGCACTGCCAAAAAATGTAGGTGGGTAGTAATGCAGAGACATTTTCATCAGGAGCGAGTATTTTTTGGCCTAGATAAAAATAAACACCAGGATTAAAAATACATGCCTAGCATTGCTCATTGAACTTTGCTTTCTCTAGCACTCTGCATCTTCCATGGCTTCAGCTGCTTTTTCCTGAGGGAAAGATACAAATTAGGCAGAAAGTGTCAGGGAAGTTAAATTTCTACAGCTTTTGGGGAGCTTGAGACGAAAGTTGGGGTGCTGATGTAGAAAACTACAGGCAGGCACATGAAAAGACAAGGGCTTTGGGTTCCCAGTGAAGATAAGGGCTGCTGTGACTCCACCAGCTGAGTTATCCAGGACTGTCACTGTCTTCCATACCCTGTCATCAGCAGTGCAATGACTGCTGGTATCCAGTGCCCTTTCCCCAAGTCTTTGCTTTTTGTCATTTCAAAGGAGACTTTCCTCTTTAGTACTAACAAACAATGACTTTGCTTGCTTAACAGAAGGGACTGAGTTGTCCATTTCATTTTTCTATTCTTTCCAATGCTATTCCTTCACTGGCTCTAGGGTTGGCATACCCCCACAGAGGGCCAGCACTCACGCCTGAATGCAGGCTGCCAGCTGAACCCTGTGTGTTCAGAAGTACCACTCTCTTTGTGCTCCACACTTCTACTTTTCACTAACAGCATCAAGACTGTACCTGCTGGGTTGTGGTTCTGGCCACTATTTTTTTGTTACTGAACTGTTCTGGAGAATTGTGGGAGGTACAGACTTTATGAGCAGAATTGTCTATTCAATCTTTATGACCTTCTGAAGTCAAATCTGTAGTATGAGACAGCAGACTGTCTTTGGTGTTTTTTCAGATGGGCTCAGATTTCTGAAACTGGTATTTAACTTTTGACATATGGATTTAAAAAGTCAAGAAGAAAGAATGTAGAAGTATCCTAGCATGCAAAAGCTGTTTACTTCCCTCCAGTCTCCCCACAGACAAAGGGAATTAGTTCCCTCAAAATATTGCATGTTTTTGATCCTACTCTCAAATTCCTGATTTTTGAGTCATCAGAGATGAATCCTATCAATTAGGTTAATTTTAGTCCAAAAGGGGTACAGTTGTGCTGCTAGTTGATGTTATGTTGATATTTATTCTGAGCCAAGAATTCTCAAGGGCTTTATGAACAATGTCTCAGAGTAGGTAGTGCTAAATGGGACCAATTGTCTACCTGCTGCAGAGCAAAAGCCCATAATCCCCTTCCCACACGACAGATCTAACATTGCTTTCTTCACTCCTTATAATGGTTCATCTGGTGAAAATTCTTGGCACTCTGTTCCTTGCTAAACACTTCACTGTGATCTGTTAGCATCTTCCCCTTTATATGAACACTGAAAAAATAATCCACAGGCTGAACTACTGCTGCTAAAAAAATATTTATTCTCACCAGGAACCTGGCTATTTGTTGTATACTGACAATGAATATTTAAATTAAAACCTTCTAATCTTTCATTTATGGCATCTAGAGGATATTAAATAAATTAAAAATAAAATGCAATGATATTCTACCTAGAGAGGGGATCTGACAGGGAATCAACATTTTCCAAAATGTGGGGATGGTTTTCCAGCTCGTGTCTGGGATGGGAGATGTATTGTGTTTAATACTCCTAAGGCTATATATGTCAAAAACTAAATACCAGTTTTGATAATCTAAGCCTGTCTGAAGAAGCACTGAGGACAGTCTGCTAGGACAGTCTGCTGTCTCACACTTCAGGCTTGACTGTGTTCCTGCTTTTGAAGGGCATGCAAATTGAGTGGACAATTTTGCTTAAAAGCCTGTACTTCAGTATTTCAATGTTAGTCACAAACTGAGAAGGACTGTGAAGGATGTGAACCACTGCTAATGGGGTTCTATGAACAGTATTGCTAGAAAGAGGCCTTGCTGGTTTGGTAATTGAATTGTTAACTGTGCCACCCTGATGGGAATATGTGACTAATAGCAAACCTCAAATTCAGATGTTATGCTTTAGATCTAGGCTTAAATGCTAAGTTGAAGATTTATTTTCAGTTTAATTTTAAAATCATGGCAACAGCAGTCAGTGTGGCACAAGATATTGGAGCAAGTGAGGTGCCCTACAAAATGCTGGGACAATGACCACAGAAGTAACAGAATCCACATCAGCACACACAGGTCATGAACAACAAGTTCAAGTATTCCACTGAGTCACCCATCTTCAGCAAAACACATAGACATTGAATTGTTTATCTCTTTTCAGGAGTTTGGCATTACTGGTGTGTCTTTAGGCATTATCATCTGCTTTACATTAGATATTTTGAGGCCAGAATGTGCCATTATGAGCTGTCCTGACCTCCCGTATGACACAGGGCTGATTTTTGCTTTTAACTGTCCTTTGAACTATGAAACATCTGCTAGAAACATTGCATCTGAATGCCTCACCACTCAGTACATTTGTCCTAAAATTTGTATCTATGCTAAGGATTTACAAGTCCCTTAAAATCTGAAGGGACCTTTGCCAATCACACATGAAATATATGTAGTAAAGCCATTAATTAAATCCAAGTTACTCAAATCCTGTATATGTACCTTTTTCAGAACCAATAATCACTGAACCCCATTCCCAGTGCTCAAAGTTTGGCTCATGCTCTTTGGCATTATTTGGATTCTCTGGTCACATCACTGGAATAACAGCGCCCTGAACTGTATCACTGGGGTTTGATACTTCAGTGACTTGACATCAGACCCTGCCTTTTTATAGACTGTCTCAGTGCCATTTTTTAACTGGAGTTTGCAAAAAGCTGTGCAGTCTTCAGCTCCAACCAGCCTGTCCCATACTGTGTGCATCCTCAGCAGACAGAGACTTTGATGGGAGCTGCAGTCCTCCCTGAGGTTCTGGATAAGACTGTGGGCCTTCTCTAGGAATGTGGGAGTTGGATTGCACCTAAGACATTGCCAAGGTATGAAGAAAATAACTTGAGTCCTGAATCTAGTCAGAATCCCAGAGAGGTGGAAACCAGTGCTGATGTAGCTTTTCTGAGTGAATGAGGATGCATTTTGACATTGAGGTGGGACTGATGGGATCTGGTACCATTTTTGCATGGCCAGACCATGCACAGAGTAGCCCTACTCAATACTGGTAGGGACAGAAGCTTTGTAGGCATTTCCTTGCCCAAAAGTGTGACCCCAACAGCTGGGAAAGTGGGATTGCAGTCCTGTGAGTGCCCAGCCAAAGGCCTTTCCCCTCATAGCATGGCACCCTTCTTTTGTCCTCAACCATTCAAGGGCTGGCTTTTCTTTGGAGGTGACTGGCTCTATAGATCCTGTGGTAGCTTCTACCAGTCTCTGCATCATGATATCCTGTCTTTCCCCCCACCTTCAACAGCAGCAATACCTCACCACTCTCTAGCATGTGCCATTGCCAGTACTTTTACAGACGGAGGCCTTTTCATCCTGGGCTGTTGGCTTATTGTACCTCTGCTATTAAAAGCCCAAGCAAATACTGCGTTTAAAAGTTCTTCTCTCCTGTTAATTAACAAGTAGAGTGGGGTAGCACTGGGGCCTTGCAGCTGGGGAGAGCGGCGCTGAGGGCGCGGCGCTGAGGGCGCGGCGCTGAGGGCGCGGCGCTGAGGGCGCGGCGCTGAGGGCGCTGCTGGCTGCACAAGGCCTGAGGCTGTGGGTGAGGCTGCTCTCCTCTCCTCTCCCGGGGGCAGGAGATGTGGGCAGACAGGCTGTGTACAGCTGCAGGTCAGGTCAGTGGGGCTGGAGGAGACCCACAGGGCCTGCGGGCTTGGCTGTGCTGGGAATGTGGGTTTTTTTTCTGCTGTGCACAGTCCTTTCCCCCTTCTTCCCGCTCCACCGCCCCCCGCCCCGAGAATTTAAACTGTAGTAAAAGTAAGTCTGCGAAGAGGACATGCTGATGATTTCTGGTTTGGACAGGATAAAGCAGAACGCCTTAGCTAGAATTTTCCTTTTTTTGCCTTCTAGACTGGCAATTTTGCTGTCCATTGTGTGCTTACAGAAAGGCAGGGACAGGCTTAAAGCAAGTGCCTGAGATGGAAGGGGTTTCCAAGAGGAGTGACAAAACAGGTAGTGAAAATGGAGCTTTAAAGCCTTCTTGTATTCAGAGCTGTAGCCTATGCTAATCTTTCTCATGATACAACTTTTAAGAAACATTTAATAACCTAGGATGTTAAATGGATGAAACCTGGTGTTTACTTTTATTGTCTAATGCTACTTACTTTCATTAAGCTTCTGTGCTGCACTTCAGAAACTTATTTGGGATTGCTTGTCTTGAATGTAACTGAATTTATTCTTCTGGCCCTCTCAATTGACTTATAAAAAATTCCCAGTCAGTTTAAGGCTCTCTGGGTCACTACTGCTTTCCTGGCTGAATGTCTCATTACTGTCTGCTCTCCCATTTATATACCTTTTACTTAGCAGAGAGGATTTTTTTCCACATTGGTGTGGGAGGGCTCCACAGCTGGGCTTGTGCTCAGAGCTCTCCATTTCCTATGCCTCAAGGTGCAGACTGGCAGCACTGGAGCTGCTGTGTCACAGCACATATGAAACTTTCTGATTTACTTGGGGCACACAGCTGAAACAATATTTTTCTTTGTATTACACCTGAAATGGCATATTTCAGAGGGCTGTTTTAGAAGAGGCAGCCTACCTGAGAGCATGAAGTCTAAACTGCCTCTTTCTCCTTCCTTTTCCCATGTTACTCATTTCATTAGGACAGACAGTAGCCTGAGAGACTCCTGTGGTGGGTTATCGGTGGAAGTAATTTTTTTTTCACCAGCCCCCCTGACTCACAGTGTTCCTGAAGATCTGAATTTTTCTTTCCTCTGCTGTCCCCATTGTCTGCTAAGTAGCATGAGCATAGGGGGATGAAAAGAGTCTTAAAGAAATGGCTCTTGATAGTGAGAAAGGTGATTGAACACAAAGAGGATGGATGCAGGAAGACAAGGAGGGAGAAGGAATGAGAAGGTGATGAAGAAGCAGGTAAAGCAGTATTTAATATAGGAGGGAGGGAAAACTAACAGAAAATAGAATTTGTAAGCTGTGAACAATGTAAAATATTGCTAGATATAACATTACTGGATCAGTTCAGATTTTTAAAAGTGAGAGAAAGTGAAGCACTGATTTTTTCCATCTCTGTGGGGGAGTGCCCCACCTCTTCAGTGTGTAAACAGCATTTGTGGCTGTGAACCTACATTCATAAATTGTAAACCCAGCAGGAATCATTACGACGCTGTAGCCTGAACTCTGGTATATCACAGGCCATCACACTTAAGAATTGCTTTCTGTTTGCTTTAAAGCTTATCCTGGGGAATATGAGATAACTTGGTTTCAGAAAGTCTCCTTGAATTTAAAAACATGTCTTAAATGTGAACTCCAATGTGAATCTCTTTGCTACCAAGAGTAACTGTACTTATCCTCACCTTTTCCTGATGGTAAGCTGCTGTTCTTGTTTAGTGTTTTATCATTTGCTGCAAATAATAGGCTTAATAATTAGCTTCTGTTCTGGGAGCTCTTCCTGTAGAGCTTAACTGGACCCCTGCCATCAGGGAACACTCTTTATTTTCTGCGTGTACAGTGACTAGAACAGCCTAATGGAAGACATGATAGTAGGTTTGGATGTGGAAATCAGAACCAAAGCACTTTGTGTAGTTCTCTTGAGTATTTAGTGGGAATAACTTGTAATTTCTGAATTGTTTTGAAATGAGACTGGGGATCTGTTGTTAACTGGATCTGTATCCCTGCTACTTTTGTTTTGGAGCTTTTTTTAATAATGTTACTAAGGTCTTTAATCAGCAGGCATGAAGAAGTTGAAACATGATAGCATTTGAAGAAAACCTTCCTACAGAGGAAGATTTTATATGTGCATTAGTAGCCAGCTGGGCAGCATTTGGGTCACCAGTTTCCCTAGGTCTCTTTCTGACTTGGAAGCTGAAGCATTGCTTTCTGGGGACAGCTAGATAACAGGTAATGTTGCATTTGTTAGTGTTGAGTTCTGACCCAATAAATCTGGGTTATGTGGCTATAAAACAATTTTTAAGAAACTCTTTTGAACTATATTGAACTATAGTTTTACTTATATTATTATATTTAATATTTGCTATATTGAACTATAGTTTTTCTTAGTATATCAAAGGAATATGTTTGTCAAAATCATTTGCATTTTTCCTCCATTTTATGTGGCTGGGACATTCAAGGGTGATGAAGTACAATGTTAGTTGAGACTAACTGTGCATTGTGAAATATATGAAGGTCCTTGTGGCTTTCTGTGTGGTGCTTACATGGGCTGTGATAGAGTTACAGAGTATGGCCCTTTGTTGGGGGTGAGAGGAAGGAAATAGAAATTGGAAGATTTCGTGCAGGCAATTGAAAAAGAAAGCTATAGGAATTACATTTGGATTTGTTTAAGGCACAAAAAATCACAACAAAACCAAACAAAGACAATAAAAAATACCTCATCAAAAACTTCACTATGGTGAATAAGTTTAAATTCGGAAAGATTTAGTTAATTAAGAAAAGATTCCACTATGGAGTGTGAGAGATGAATATCTAAAGCGATCACTTGTAGTGCAGAGAAAGCAATGGCAATCAGCAAATACCTTATTCTGTATTTGGAAAAGCGCCAGTTACGATGTCAAAATAGTTCAGTGGCAGTGATCATAGAATATCCTGCCTGTGTAGTGTGTCTTGTGTATTATATGGGTTTTAAGCCTTGGAGACCTAAATATTTATTACAAAAAAATACTTTTTAAAGGTGAAACAATTGATCCATAAAATATCGGTTCTGATTTCTAGTAAAGTTTAGACAATAGAAAATAAAGTGCATTGTTGGTTAATAGCTGTTGCAGTCACACCCTTGAGGAAGGTGAACCATGGCACGGTGGATGATGTGTGCCACACATGCACTGCTTTATTTGATCAAGAGCATGCAAGAGGTATTGGGTGTAATGTTATGAGCAGATAAAGGACACAGCTGTTAAAATTACTGAAAAGGTAATGAAGAGACAAATACTGATGTGGGAAAATCAATCAGCCTAGATTTTTTTTTTTTTTTTTGAATAACAGGTAAAGTGAGCTCATTTGGGTAATTGGTTTCTTAATCCAGTCTCTTAATCCATGGAAAAAAATTCATGTTTCTAGTAACAAATACTGTTTCTGACTTTGGAAGCAGTGGTTCTGAAAAAGGAGCTGAGACTTGTTTAGCCAGTTAAGCATATGCTTCCTCTAATTGTGTATCTCAGAAAACTGAGCTGTACAAGTAGAGGAATATTCATGCATTGGAATTACCTTGGATGTGGCACTGGAGACCATTTATGAAGTAAGGATGTAATGTTTTGTCCTTTGCATCAAAAGTAGCATTTCCTAGTAAACTTGAAAGTGTTCAGAAGGAGGCTATAAAAACGATGCGCTATCTTACTTCATAAGGACGTGTACTTTAGGAGTGTCATAACTTGCATAATGAGACAAGGAAACTCACTCTACAGAGTTCATAGAAGTGAAGGTTAAGAGGGGAATTGAAGACAGCCTACAGATACTTGCTCAGGGAAGAGGAGATCTCTGACTGTAGACAGCTTCTTAATCTTTTTGGAGCAGAAAATGTGTAATGAGGATTGATGACTGGAAGTGAAAGCTAGGCAAATTGAGACTTCAAATAAGGAGCCACTCTTTAACAGTGTGGGTAATTAATCACTGGAACAGTTTTGTTAGTTGGATGGAAGATTTTCCATCACCCAAAGTCTCTAAATCAGGGCTGAATGTCTCTCCAAAAGATAAGCTCTCGTTCAAAATGAAGTTGGGGTCTGAGTATTGAAATTACTGGCTGAAGTGCTGTGGCATCTGTTGTGCAGGAGGTCAGTGCATATGATTGTAATACTCATTCTACCCAGAAAAACGTATTAATCTCTTCCTGGCTCTTCTGGAACTGACCTTGTTCAAACTTGGTGATTTTATGCATAAATGAATGAGTGATGTTTACCTCCCTGAAGAGACAAGACCTTGGTTAATAATAAAGACTGTGAAGGCTGCAGAAATACTGTGAGGAAATACATGGAACTAGAAATCCCAGTCTCTTTGCTGTTATGGCTGTATGTATAGCTTCCTTGAAGCTACAGAAAATTGTGTGGGAACTTTTCTCCTGGTCTGACCCTGCCCAACAATGCCAGGAGCTTCTGTAGCAAAGACTGTTTGAAGGAGGGGGTGGGAACACAGCATTACTTGGTGAGACACCTGGTACTTGTTGCTCACTCTGAACTAGATATTTGCCAGCTCTAATTACAGTTTAGCAGCATTAATGATAGATCTAAGTACTGTTGTGGGTTTGTTCACAAGAAGCTTGCATTTAGAGATGAAACAAAAGGTCAACCAAAAGTCCCTGTGTTCAGTCACTTTTAACTTTTGTATCACTTCAGTGGTGTAGCTGTAATGGTAAGCACCTGGAACTCAGACATGTTCTGTCAGGGTTCAGGGTTTGCTGACAGAAGGAAAGGTTGTAATTCTTTCTGATGATGGTATTAAACTATAATTTGTGATCTTTGAGCAACAGTGAATGAATAAGCAAATCCTGGGTTATGAGTGGTGTGTCCTTCTGGTGTTTAAACACTGCTAGTGTCTTGCAAGAAGCGAATCTTCTTGTCAGGAAGTGCTTTAAGTCAGGCTGTGCCACCCTGTAATGGTCAAGATCATTAAGAGAGGCTGTGTCACCCTGTAATGTTCAAGGCAGAGAGTACATTAAAGACTCTGGCACAGAACTCATCAGCTCCATCCAGCTTCAGTAAGTGCTGCTGGTTCTCTCTCTAAAATTTCACCCACAGTGTATCAGGTATAGAAAACAACAGTTAGTTTCGGGTAGTTCCTTTCTGTATTCTGCAGTTCACGAATGTCCAGGGGAGAGAGTTTCTATAGCACTGGAAAAAAGCATAGTGTTTTAACTTTTAACAGGTCTATAATATATGAAGTCATTGTACTTCTCTGTACATTATACATAACACAAACAAGTCTTTCAGCAAGCTGAGAAACAGTTCGGTTTATATCCACAAATCCAAATGTGTAGTCGCTCCTGTACCTGCGCTGGAAAGGCGGTTTTGTATGCTGAAGAGAGAAGCTCATGTCTGTTTGCTGCCCCTGTGCCTCTGTAAGTCCCGACTTCCATTTTGGTGCTTCTGTGGTCCATCCTCTCCAGTGCATGCCCCTTCACAGAACTGGCACTTATTATTTCAGTATTGAAGGCACCAGTGTCCAAAACTTACTGACCAGTACTGCTGCCATCCTTGCATTGTGCTGTGGGCTACTGTGAAGTGCTCTCAGGCCTAAATGAGGTCAAAAGGGCACAATACAAAACTCAATATATTTAAATTTTTTTTAAGTGAGATTCCTTAAAATGAGAGAGTGTTTGCTGAACGTGCAGGATTGACAGGCTTGTATCTTTGTATTGTGCTTACTTTTATAGCAATTTGGATGTGTGCAGGAGGGACAGGAGTTTTCCATGCTGCTGGGCTAGTTTCTTTCTTGAGTTGCAGGAGTGTTTGCAGAATGACGAGACCCTTGTGATGCTTTTGTCTTGCCCCTTCTCAGGCAATGGAGAAAGAATTAATCATAGGCATGTGCCTACTACCAAACTGAGTGGACAGAAATAAAAGTTAAAACAGTTTTTCCTCTGTTAGGACATTTGGCTAAAGGTGATGCATATTGGATTTTATTTTTAGAGCAGAACTTGCTGCAAATAAAGGTTGGAATGATGGATGTTTTTGATGTGTAGACATTTTATTGCTTTGACTGTTAGACCTACCTAATCCTTTCTCCACAATGTTGTCAACACTCTGCTAGCTTTACTTTATGCTTAACTTTTTTGACATTTCCAATTTTTTCTGTTTGAGCATTTGGACATAGCTTCCCTTTGCTGGAGTTTATCTAAACCAGATGGGAGTTTTCTGCTGTCAGCACCCTGATAATTAGTAACTGAGCAATTCTTTGTGATGACATCTTGTAGTTTTGCAGCTAGCATGCTTTTCTCATTCATCTGAGGTACTCCTCCTCTGAGAGGCAATCTAAGTTAGCTGTTTTTAAGTACAAGTAGTCCTCAAATTTTCTCAGTGTTCTCTGGGGTATGGCACTACCTCTTCAAGCCTCTGCCTGATCAGCCCTTATTTTTTTTCCGATTGATACCATCATCAATCGGAAAATTCTCAAAGAAAACCCCCAAAAAACTTCTCAAAAAAATTGGATGATAGCTCTCTGGTATAGATTGGGGATGCAGCTACAATGTGCTGGTGTGATGGACAGTGCAAAACTGAACAGACACTAGATAAATGCTTTTATGTAAAAATGTGCTTCTCCAGCACGAGACTAATGTCTGAATGACCATATGACATGAAAATCAAGCTAATAGATGTGCTAGGCTGAGGGAGTAAACAGCTGTTCCAGGTCTGATAGAGAAAGCAATCATTTTCAACTGAAGCCAAGTGATTAATAACCAAAACATCCCAAAAGCCAGTCAGGTGAAAAACTGAAGAGTAGGATGGGCTCATATGAAGTCCATTTTTTCCCCAACCTTATTGCATTGTTTACGATAAATTCAGTACTTAGCCAGTTTTGCTTTATTTGAAAATTTAAGTCTTGATATTCTGCTTCACCTTGCACAAATATGTAGTTTAGCCAAGTTAGTTTACTTAGTGTCTTACAGATGTTGAATTTCCATTTCTGGGGAATAAAAACTATTAGAGGGTAAAAACACTCAACTTCCCTTTTATAAAAGTGTTCAATACATTCACATTTCTAGCTCTTTGTCATGTTCACTCTTTCAGTAGAGATTTAAGAGGAGATCTACTGGGTGCTATTTCACTGCTCTTCTGTAATACCTTTACTAGGTGACCTAGCTGGTACTGTATATACTTGAAGTCTCTGTTTCCATTAGAACCCAACTAGTACTAGTGAGAATGAGCATTTTTTAAGGTATTGACTTCAGCAAGTGTGGTTGGGGAACGGTCTTGAAGGGGACCGTCTCAATTTGAACACTTAAGTGATGCCAGGTAATTGGCCTTTTCACCTGTGCTTTAATTATTTTCAGGTTTTGTCCTTCCTACCAGTCTCTTCCAGGGCTGGAGGTTGTGCAACTTCTGTCACTCAGGACATCTTTGTCATAGTGATTTGTGCTCTGTAATTCTCATGATTGTTTTGCACTGTTTGTAATCAGCCTTTGATCCTCCTTTTTCTAACACTTGCTGACCACTATTTGGCACTTAGTGTGAAAAGAGCTCCACTGTTGTGCAATGCTAACACAGTTAAACAGATGTTCTTTGCTTGCCACCACCTACTGCCTGTGTGCCACAGAACATGTGATAGCTTTTACTCTTATACTGTAATGTAGCATGCAGGTCCTCTTGACTGCCCTTCCTTTGTAAAAAAATTTAATTAATAAAACTAATCTCAGCTATCACTTTTCTGAGATTTGATTAATTTCTGTATTTTGTCCCATTCTTCATTCTAATCCAACTGAATGTATCTTCTGATGGCTGAAAGTAACTTTGGCTTTGGTTTCAGTCTTCACTGACTGATAGTTTCTTATACTTGGTAATTTGGTATTTTTTTTCTTTGTTCCTGCTTATTCACTTTGCTTCAAAGTATGTCCCTATGAAGAGCTGTTGATTTAGCTCAGCAGGCTGGTGTGCATGATCTTCTGAATGCCTTCCAGTGGTTGGGCACAGCTTTCTCATTGTACTATCTATTCCTCTAAACATTCATGTGACTCAGAATTCTCATTTTTGGTAAGCGATCCACAAGTATTACTTGTTGTTTCTTTAACCTGTTTCCTAGATGCATAAACACTGTCCTTTTTTCTTTGGAAAAATGAGGTTTTGGATAGCTCTTTGCCCTTTTTGTAGAGCGGAATCATATGGGAGAACTCTCAGAATTACACCCTCAGAGGAATTACACTCTCCCCAACATTGATGGTTGGGGAGAAAGGTCAGAAAACCAAGCAGCTGAGTTCAGTTTAGCTGAGGCAGTATTTTTTAATTTGCTTGCACCTTAAGACTTGTCAGTTTCCTGTTTCATAAAACGAAGACTGTTACATGGTTTTGTTAGTGTTTATTCAATTTTTTTTCTAAAAGAAGGATTTATAGAGTTACAAAATATTCTTGCTATGTTTTGAGTGTTGGTAAATAAGTGAGAGTGGAAATTAACTGAAACTAATCTTTGCTTCTAAGCATATTTATAATTTTTAAGCTGAGATGAATGCTACTGATGTGAGATTTCATGGTGGTGGGGAGGAGATAGTTCTCATCAAAGCACTTTGATTTTTCTTTTATCAAGTCCTCCCTGAAGTGTTTCAGGAACACATGATTGATGCATGCTGTGATGAATACTGCTAAACATCTCTGTGGATTGATTACCTTTACAACAATATATCTTCTTACTGAAAAGACAAATGATGCAAAGGATCATCCTGTTCCTGTAGAGACATGAGGGACGCTCCCCTGCTGGATGCTGGATTTTTTGTTGTTTGTGTGAAGGTGTATAAATACCAGCATGGGTTCTTAATAACATAGAGAAGTATCATGCACTGAGCTTGCTGAGAAAGAGTTCAAGTGCTTCTATAGGCTTAAGGATTCAGTCAGGTTGTGTTTGTTATGCAGAGAGCAAGGGGTACTGCTTTGTTAGTCAATGTGGGGATTGAAGCTGGTCATAAAATGGGAACTTTAATAGAGTTAGTTACTTAGGAAAACTTTGTAACACCAAAGTAAGAAAAGCCTGGGGATTTGAGATTATTATTTTTGTGATATTTTTGTGTTGGATGAAAATGCATGAAATAAAAGGTCCCTGCTTCAATCAGTTAATTTGCTGTCTAAATGGAGGACATCTTGGCCTTTGTGTGTGTATTCAGCTGTAACTAGTAGTAGAAGAAAAGGCGGCTATGTCTGCTATAGTTTCACTTACAGCCTTACTACTTTTTCTGATTGCCTTTCTGTTTCATCCATATCATAAAATTCTAGAAAAAGTTTAAAATTATGTAATCTGAGTATGTGTAGCCTAGAAATTTTGAGTTAGGATTTCCTGAACTTACCTAAGAGAGCTCTGTAAATTCTATTGGTTGTGTTTTTATAATTTTGTCTGAGGCCCATCGAGTCTCTAATAGAAGACAGCAGCATGCTGATGCAGGGTAGATTGACTTTCTGTATTGGGCTTTTTCAAATTATACTCATTTTATATTACACAACAGTCGGCGCTGGCAACTTGCTTTTCCACAGTAGTATACTGTACTTGTAGGGATCCTGTATAGTGCTGCTTCTTGTGCCTTTGCCCATTTCCTTCCGTCAGTGTCACAGTCTAGACTTGTAATGTTGGATGTATAGAAGATCTTCTGATGGCCAGAGATGCTGCCCTCAAACTATCTGCCTCACTACCCGAAGCATTTTTGAAAGCTTAAAAAAACCCCTCCAAAGTTTTTCTGTTTGTTTTTTTGTTGTTGTTTTGGTGTGTTTTTTTGTTTATAAGGTACTTGAGGAAAATGTAGGTTGTAGTTCTACTGTATTGTCCTTACACTTTTATGTAGTTCTAATTCATAGATTTGCCATTAACAGGGCATGTACATATGAGCTACAGCTTCTCAGTTTTATTTTACTCTGCCTGTAAACTGCTGGGAACAAACCATTTGATTTAAAAACAGTAAAAATTGACCGCTGAGTTTGAATGTCACAATTCTAAGACTTCCATGCAAAGCATTGAGGATTGCTAAGGATATGGACTTCAATGACCTTATAGGGTGCTTGACACTGCTGAACATCAGGAGGATCTAGGTCAAAGCTCTTAAAAACCAAGTAATGAAAAGCTTGACAAAGCGTTAGAAAGTTAATCCATCTTTTTCTTACTTTTCCTGGCTGTAGAACAATGGTTTTTGGAGGAATTGACGTATCTCTGCCTGATATTCTTAAATGGAGAAGGGGCAATGCATGTGCAAACTGACTCTGTGTTAAAATAAACAGAGCTTCTGCTGCAAATATGCACTTGATAACCAAGACTGTAGTGCATGGAGATCAGCTTATTTCACTAGCGTTAATAGCTCTCATGAGAGGTTGAGACAGAGGCAGGTGGAAATAATGGTTTGACTTTTAGTATTGTCCTGGTCTTAGCTGGGATAGAGTCCATTTTCTTCCTAGTAACTGGTACAGATCTGTGTTTTGGATTCAGTAGGAGAATGGTGTTAATAACACCAAGATGGTTTTAGTTGTTGCTTTGCAGGGCTTACCCTAAGTGAAGGAATTCTCAGTTTCCTGGTCTCTGCCAGTGAGCTGGTGCACAAGAAGCCTGGACATGTTCAGGACAACTGACCCAAACTGCCCAAAGGAATGTTCCATCCCATGGAACATCACACTCAGTACATAAGTTGGGGAGACTTGGCTGTGAGGGGCCAATCGCTGCTGGAGGGCCTGGCTGGGCATTGGCCAGTAGGTGGAGAACAATGATATTGTAAACCACATGTGTTTTGGGGGTTTTGTTCCTGTCTGTCTTTTTCCTTTTATTATAGTATTTTACTTTATTCAATTATTAAACTGTTCTTACCTCAACCCATGGGTTTTAACTTTTTTAAACTCTCTTCACCATCTCATGAATTGAGGAGGGGAGTGAGCAAGCAGTTTATGGTACTTAGTTGTTGGCTGTGATTAAACCACAACAGGATTCACCTGCTCCAGTGCTGGATAGATGTAACTTAGTCAAAATCAAGTTTATTACATTAGAAGAGGTCTGAAGTATATCTTAGGATGAATAGTAAGTAGGAAAAATGAGCTATCCTTATACTATAGAGTTAAAAGTACTTTAAAATTGTCTGGGAGGTAGGCCATGAGGTCATCTTGGAAGACAAGCATTTTTTTTAATCTGGGGAAAGCTAAACTCATTGTTAGGATCCTCCTGCATAAGAAAATGTACTTTTCTGACTTTTTTTGGAGGAAAGCATGCTTTATTTAAACACCCATTATTTTGTCATTTCTAATTAGCTTATATTGTAATCTGTACTGAATTGATCCAGGGACAGTGCAGCAGCTAAGTTACGGTGCAATTTAAGGTAGGTATTTAAGCATGTCAGTTCTGTATGTCCCTCACTCCCCACTATTTACAGCCTTTCATTATTTTCTTGGAGTTATTTCAGTAGCCATATGCATGTAACATGAGACCAGAACCTTCAAGGGTTTTTAGAGGCATGTGGCCTGGTTCCCTTCTCTCTCAAGACTAGGTACTCTGCTTGTGGAGCAAAAAAACAGTGCCCCATTAGTGCAGCTTCAACATCACTTGGGCTTCCTCTGTGCTTAATAGAAAGGCTGTTTTACAAATGAACAGAGAGAACGTGTTATGTGATTACCTGTTGACACACTGTCTGATAAATAAGAGTTATCTCAGCCTGTGTGCTGTCCCAATAAATTGCTAACACAGAGAACTAGATTGAAGGATTAATTACTAAAAGGTACTAAGATGCATTAGGCAGCTCAGGTTGAGCTATGTAGAGAAATAAAATACCCAGTTGTCTTCATCTTTAGACAGTACTTATGAGACACCTCCCATCTGTCAACAGTCATGGCTCTGGAAATAACCACAGCATCTTTCACACTTGTCTGGAGTATTGGTGAAAGCTGTGCCAAATTAAAACATGTTGGGAGAGATAGGGTTGGGGTTTTTTTAGAGGTATTTTTATTAAATTCTGTGCCAGTAGACTTTTTCCCACTGCCACATATTTATTTTATTTTGAATCCCAAAATATTTTCAAATGGAGAGTCAAAAAGAAATCTTCTGAGTGGTGGTTGTTTGAAAGTTTATATTTATGGAAGAACTGATAGCTTTGTGTAGGGAGGATGCTGTGTCCTCTTTACATTGTTCCATGTATACAGGATATTCCATTGTTATCAGTCCTCCCCCTGGGCTCATCACTTAACCTGTCGAGTTTCATTATCTAAAGTGGTGTATTATTATTTATATGGGAGATGTGTTGGTTTTCCCCCCACTGTTCTTAATCAGATGTTTTAACTGTATAAGCAATTTTTTTTCCACATAGTATCACAGTTTACCCACAGATCTGTATGAAACTAGAGACACATTTGACTGCAGAGCTACTTTTCTCTTCCCAATCCATAACAACAGTTCAAGGTCCCTGTATGTGGCCAATACATAGGATTCAAATATTTATTTGTGAAATCTGTTGTCAGTTAGGATTTTTGGAGTCTTCCTAAGGAGCAGTCCCCTCTGAGAGAAAACCTTCAGCATGTTACTCATTGCTTCCCTTATGGTTTTGCTGATGCTAATACATACTCAAGGAAAGAGAGTTTTCTGTGATTTACATTCACTGATGCATTTTTTTCCCTGTTCTGATCCATCAAAGATCTGCAGGAGAAAGATTTGGTTCATTTGAAAGCAAGAGGAAAAATATGACTAAGCATATTTTCCCTACTGGTTTCTTTTTCTTTTTGTCTTCATCTTTAATCACATAAACACTCATTACCTGTTTGTATATCATCTCTGCTCTGATCTGAACCCATTTAACCAAAAGGAACTTACGAAGCTTTAATTTTTTCAGTGTCTGCCTGAGGTTTAAATTATGCATTTTGAAGTTTTAAAACTTTGAAGTAGTTTTCTTTACACCTACAGGTAAAAAGGATCCAGTGGGGAATGCTGTATTTGTGTTTTAGGATTTCAAAAGCTCTGTTTACTTTTAGCATGCTTGGGTTTACAGCACAACATTGTGTAGTGGAGAAATGCATACAAGTAATTATGTCAATTACCATCAGCTCTATGCAATTCTTCTGTGATGCTATGTGATTTAAATGTCATTATGTGTCTGGAAGAGGATGGGAAATTGTTGTTGTTAGCTTCTGTTTGCTGCTAACAGCTGTTTTTATGACTGGTTTTGCTCATAAACAGGTGTTTAGAACATTCCTTTGACTAAGTGGTGCAGCTTGTGCTGCTGTGAATTAAATTGTCTTGCTTGTCTGTGTAGCTTGGATTTCTTTTGTTTTCACTTCTTTAAAGAAAAGAAAAATATAAAAGCAGGAAGGCTCCCAGCATCTGAGGTTGTTTTGGTAAGTCATGCTTGGAGACCCTGGAAGTTTATGATGAGAATGGATGTGCCCTTCAAGTGAAAGATATTTTGCTATGGATATATGTGGGCATGGCCTCCCAATAAAATCTCATTTTATGCTGGTTCCTGTCTATTCCTATTGAAGGAGCTTTCTGGTATTTTCTCTACTTTCATTAGAAGTCCTGTGCCTGGTGCTTTTTTTATTCCTGAAGCATATCTGTGGTAGGTGATGGAGGAATGGACATATGCACCAAAAGTAAGTATGTGTTCAGTAATATTCCATGGTGAAAACTCCATATAAAAAGCTTTTGACAAGTATTGTCAGATGGTGCTTCTGAAGAAGGTAAGATGAATTCCTCCCCGACTCCCATTCTCATTCCTGACATCTGAAAGCAAGGAGGGTGCATTCCATGTAATTTGCCTGGGGGCTTGACAATGCTTACAGGTGAATGAAAGCCTCAAAAGATCGTTGGGTCCTGTTTTTAAGCCATTTTGTTTATCTATTTTGCTCAAAAATTACTGATCTCCATTCTTTGCTAGTTAATCAGGGACTAGAAGAGCAGAGTTTTCAACCCAGTTGGTCACTGTCATTTCATATATGATCCAGAATGCTTAATTTCTATTTAAAAACCCCAAAAAACCAGCTAAAACCAAAATCCAAACAAAAGGTACCCAGCACTACACCACTTGTGAAAATATAAATAGAAAACAAAAAATGAAAGTGATCAATTTATATGCTTGGGATGGTACATTGCTGAGAATGTGGTGTGTTGTGTTGTGGCTGCAGCTAAATCATTAGAAAAACAGGACTTTCCCTAAGAGTGATTTTAATAATAACAATAACATAACAAAGTAATTAATATGAACGTTGCAGATCTACTGGGCAACAAGTAGGTGGTGTATAAGCCAATCATCCCCCTGTGTCATCGGTGACCTTGCTGAGGGTGTTTGTGCCGTCATCTGGGTCATGAATGCAGATGTTGAACGGGACTGGCCCCAGTACCAATCCCTGGGTACATCATAGTGACGTGCCTTCAAACTGACTCCCTGCTGTGGATCACAGCTGACTGGACCTGGTCATTCATCCAGTTTTAAGTCCACCTCACTATGCACCTGTACTTTGTCATCTTGCCCATCAGGATGTTGTGGGAGGTGGTGTTAAAAGCCTTATTGCATTAAGGTAAATAACACCCACTGCTCTCCCTTGGCCCACCTTCCTGTAGAAGGCTGTCAGGTTAGTCAGGCATCATTTTCACCTAAGAATTCTTTACTGACTACTTCTTGTTGCGTTCTCCAAATATGTTTGAAAAAGTTGTGCAGAAGGTTTTACTGCATCACTTTCCCAGGGACTGAGGTGAGTCTAATTGGCCTGTACTTACTGGATTCTCCTCCTTGCCCAAAGTGAGGACAGGAGTGACATTTTCTTCTTTCCCATTGTCTGGACCTTTCCCAACCACCATGATCCTTCAAAGAGTGGAGAGTGCCCTTGCAATGGCATCAACCAGCTCCCTTAGCACTATATCCCATCAGGTCCCTGAATTTGTCTGTATCCTGTTTCTTTAAGTGTTCCCTAATCCAGTTGCCTCCCATTGAAGGTTATCTTCCTTGTTTCTAACTTTCCCTCTGGTCAGGGCATCCTGGGATTCCTGAAGACCGCTCTTTTCTGGTCAAGGGTCAAGTTGGAAGAGGCCTAGGTATTCTGTCTTCTTTCTTCAGTGTCCTTTGTCACAGAGTTAGAAGTGGAAGAACTTGATCTTTTAAAGGCAAATGAAATTAGCAGGAGGAATGCTGAACATGTAAGGTACAGTTCCTGGCATGGGACATTCTGTTGGATCTTTTAGAGAGAAGCAGCACTGACTGTTTTAACTATGAGCTAACTTTAGCCTTTCCTGTGCATATTTCTCAAGTCATGTGGGAGTGCATTGGGGCTTGTGGGGTTTGAACGTGGATATTGGTGCTTGTGCTTGCGCTTCCTTTAATGCTGCAGCCTTCTCTCCTCTGGAGTTTAGTTTGTATACAAAAAAGACCGGCTTTTTTTGATGTAACATTTTATCTACTTCAGTGAAAAATAATTGAGACTAAGTGATACTTTAATCTTAATGCTTCTGTTGCGTATCTAGTCTTCAGGCAAAGCTTCTCTCCTTATGGCTTTGTTGCTTGGCTTTCCACAAGCAGACTATCTTCTTCCATGTTTGTGAGAGCTGCCCCTGTCTTTTGGTGACTGAAAAGGATTTGCCTGTGCATGTCATTCAAGTTTATATCAAACATATGCCTGGGGCAAAATTTACTCTAGATGTATAAATCATAGCGAACAGAATAGAGATCAAATATGCTTACTTTTCTACTGGCTCTACTCACTGAGGGTCATTAAACTTTACAGATTAATTCTGTTGTATTTTTGTTGTCTGTCCAATGTTGGTATCATCCAAGCATGGGACAAGGGCTGTTTCTACAGGAAAAGCTTAGCAGCAGCCTTTAGGATCTGCTCAACCATCTAAAACATGCAGACACCATCTGTGGTACTCGGATTGATGCCTGAATGGTGGGGACCATCTTCTGCTTCAGTTGCATGTGTTATGTCTTTTTTTACTGACATAGCTGTTTTTGACACATTTCTGATGCATTTAATATAATGGCATTTCATGACAAAGAGAGTGTTGTCTCAGTTAATAGATTAAACCTCTGTCTGTTCATCCTTAAAGGGAAGCTGGGGAAGAGCTTAGAAAAGATCCTGGACCATATTTGTGTCTCAATCCACTGCCTAATCCATATGACAATTTTTTAAATTGCAATTTGAACAGAAATAGCAGATCCCCATTACCTCATGGTCACACAGTAAAAGCGTCTGGCTTGCTGTGGATCCTTACCAAGAAAATAGTGTGAATATTTGCTTATAAGGTGGGCAGCCCAGTTTCCCCAGCTCAGCCTTGGAGTTTCACAGGCTTCACTTCACCATTGCTTCTTTTATTTGGAACAACTTTTACCTCTCGGTCAAGGTCTGTGTGAAAACCTGCAGAAATGGAGGGGAGGCTTAGACTGAAGGGGTATTTTCACCATGAAATGGAGTGTGGCGGAGACACGCTGAAGTTGTACAGAACCGAGTCACGTGCCCCATCAATGTAACTAAAGTATGAGGTTATACAGACATTGGTTGTGATTTTTTGAAGTGTTATTGTGTCTGCTTGGTTGGTGATACATTGAGTATCTGTACACTGCACAGCTTTGGGAGATGTACATCTATCTGGGGCATTTGCCTTCTCATATATGCCTGCATTGCTATTGTCTACGATTTTACTAGGCACGCCGTGTACTTTTCTTTAGAACGTGTTTGGGTGTTTAGACAATGTCTGATTTTCTTCCAGATATGAGAGGAGATTTCAATGTGCATTCTTTTGTTGCCTCTTGTTTGGTTTAAGTTGCATTTGGGAGAAAAAAAGAAACTCCTTGTTCTTATTTATTTATGTATATTCATGTTTTATTTTTTAATTGCTGGTAACAAAACCAAAGATCCCTAGAGCTGTTTATTAATTTGAAATGAGACTAACAGAAAAACAATACAGCTGAATTAATATTTGTACAAGCCAGCAAGACTTAGTAGGGGCAGTGTAGTACATGGAGATTTCAGTCTATGGTATGTCAATAAATAACTCATTACAGTTATCTGGATTTTAGCCTGTGCAGGCATGTTCTGTAAGATGAGGTAGTAAACTCCAATTTATGTCTTTCCTTCCATAGTCTTACTGTTGTTAGCACCATGTTCTTGTTCTGACTCTAGGATCCCAGACTTAAAAATGAGTCCTTCTGAGAGGTGTAAAAGACTTGAAAATTTTGTTTCTCATAGCTCTGCTCTTTTTTTGTAAGAACGATAGTGTACACTCCATCCTTGGCCATCAACAATTGATATACACACATTTAGGCAGATTCCTGTCTACCAAGTTTGCCAGTTGCATTATCACCTAAATAGCTTTTGATGGTAACCATGCATGCAGTGATCTCAAGGTGAACTCTTTAGTAATTGTCAACAAAATACTGTTCTTGGAAAACTGGATGAAGAATTTATGCTGCAGACAGGAGAATTTATTGCATCTTAGCACTTGTTATGGAGAAGTGAACACTCCTATGGAGTAGGGAACTTGTATCTTCAGGTTAGACTTCAAAAAAGAGATGGGGAAGTTAAAAGTAAGACTGAAATGCAATAAGTTTGTGCTTGTTTTCAGATGGGTGCTGACAAAACCTGAACTTTAATTTGCATTTTGACTGGCAAAAGGAATTTACATCAAAACAAACAAACAAAAATACCCCTCTCAATAAATAAATGTAGGAAATACTGTAGAAATATTGTGTTCCACTAGGATAGCAAAGGTGTGGATTACATGGGTTCAACTAATCTGGCCTGTGATCTTATAAGTCTTTCTCACCTTTATTACAAATGTGTAGGTGTAGAGATATTGAAATTCACTGTGATTCCTTCCAAGCCAGTTATTCAGAGTGGAAATCTGCATATTTTTACCCATTAGGTTGTTTACAGCTCTTCCTACTGTAGTTACCTTGTCAGACTGGGTAATTTGGGAGCATGGCAGAGATGATTCAAAATTTGCGTTTGTTATAAGTTGTAGGGCTGCTGGTGAAAGCTGCGGATGACTGCTTTCCATTCAGCTATGGCACCATGTGCTGCTAGTGTTTCATACTACCGGTGCTAAAATCCATTGTACTATCATCAAGTTAAATTACATTGCCAGAATCTGGAGTGCTGGCCTAGGTGAGAAGTGTTGTCTTTCAGTCCTCAGCCAGACCTCTTGGGCACCCAATGGATTTCACGTGTTGGAAAACTCTTTCTGGGATACTTCTTTCCCAGACTGAAGTATGGATAGGAGAACCCTATTCATCTCTTTGGAAGTTCCCCTCACAAAAGCAACAGTCAACATAAGCGCTCTCCTTGGACCATCCCCAACCATAAGATGCTTTCTCAAAGCTCAGTCATCTCTCTTATTCAGCAGCAATTTTTCTCACGAGTGCCTCACTGGGAGGAGACCTGCTGGCTGAGGGAGCAGAGGAGGAGTGTGGGCTGCCTCCAGGCTCTCCAAACTGTTGGGTTGGGATAGCAGATAGGAATGGGATTCAACTGACTGTACGGTGGTGTACAGTGTCATTTTAAATGTCCTTTGGTAGCTGGCCTGGCCTGTAGTTGGCACACCAGGAAAGCATGGCTTTCCTTGTATTTGCCTGTGCTATGTAGGTGTCTCAGATAACAGCAGTGTGTTTTAAGAGGTGCATACATACATGCTTAGGCAGCAGTATGTTGTGCTAAATAAGATTTTATAGGCCAGGCAAGACTAGGGCAGATGGGAGATAAATATATAATCAGGCTAGCTGCTGCTGGGAAGAGAATGCGATTGTTGTGGATTCTTCAGAAATCTCGGTAGTAATAGTACCTCATAATTTTAATAATGCTTTTAATATTATTTGATAAGGTGTATGATGATATACTGTGTGACTGCCCTCTGATTCAATAGCAACCTGGGTAGCTTGAGAAAGCAAACCTGGCTCCGTTCACTAGCATTTGCCGAGGATGGGAACATTAAGTGGTGTCCCTCATCTCAAAATTTTCAATTTTTCCTCTTTCATCTACCCAAGTGACAGTCTTTACTTGCTATGTTATGCTGTAATATTGCTTTATGCTTAACTTAGGACTTAGATGCAGTTTAGTAGCACGTGAAACAATTTGTGTATTTAACCAGTGGAATATAGATATTTTGAAATTCATTTAGAAGTCTAGTGATATCTGTTCACGGTTAATATAGTGGTTTATTTTGATGGAAATAAATCTTTTACCTAGACTTGTGGCTTAAGTTTCAATTAATTGAGTTTGTAGTGAGCTTCTCATCTAAATGGACCCTTTCCTGGAAGAGGAGTAACATGCTGTGGATGTGGAATGAGCTGGTTAGGAAGTCCTCCCCCCATTCTGCTGCTAGAGAATCTGATATCCAGCAGGGGCAGGTTGTCATGTGCACCCCTGAATGCAGGTTGAGGACTGAGAACTTAGTTGTCTTGGTTTGAAGACAGGTATCTGCTAAGGAAGATGGGAACCTTCCTTAGAACCCACAAATGTGAACCCCCTTC
>VZTX01027324.1:408022-426724 GCA_013400915.1 Pardalotus punctatus
GCAGAAAACTGCCGGCACAGCCAGGAGGATGCGCCCTCCAGGAACCTCCCCTTCCTAGACAAAAGCTCACTCACCAACGAGAAGAAAACAGCACAGAGCCGAAAAACCTTTCTGCTGCTGTAGCGAGGAGCCCACAGTTCCCCCTGCTGCCTCTCCCGTAGCCGGTGGTCCAGTGCCTTCTCAGATGACCACGTCTGCTCTCCCCTCCCCATGCCCAGATAGCTCTTTGTCTCTTACAAAAGAAGTTTATAGTCCTTAAGTATCCAGACATTAGTAACCTAGTGCCCGGGATGGGGAAAAATTCCACACCCCTCAACCTCCAACATTAGTCTAGAAATTATCTTGTGATTTACAGCAGCAATCTTTCTCTTCTTGTGCCTCTCACATAGAACAAAACTGGTTATGGGAGAAAGGAAACTGAACAATAGACTGAAAAGCAGTAATGTTAAAATATTACTTATATTTCCTATTTGCTGCGTGTGTTGATGCTGGATAATTCCCAACAGGACTGTAGGGTTTTTTTACTGCCCCTCTTCAATTTTTATTTATTTTTTCCCTCCATTTCACAGAACTCTAGGGTCTTCTATTAATTTTTTTTTTTTTTAGTTGAAATGAAGCTCAAGAAAGGCTCCTTTTTTCTCTGCCCTGTTTTCCCTGGAGGATAAGGAAATAAAAGGGGAAAGAATATTCATTGGGGATGGAATAATCAAAATTCTTCTTTGGAAAAGCTTTACAGGTTTAACTTTAAACATGAGAGGAGAAAAGAGGGACAAAATCCACTTAAAGAGTCCATCTGCTTACGTATATGCAGTACTTCAGAAGCTGAGTTTAAAACGTGCAGGGTTTGGGAGATGCAAAGCATTTAAAAGCATAATACTCCTTTTAAAATTTTTTGCACTACCTTCTTTGCTCTAGTTAGTTGCAGACTAACTTTAATCTAGTTAATTTCATCCTGCTGCTTCGAATCCTTACTTTGTGAGCAAAGGATTCTTTAATTTTAAGCTATGTGAAGTTCCTTGCTTCTACAAATACTTGGTTGTCAGTTTCTAAAAAATCTGAGATTGTGTTTCTAGATTAAAAGAAGACATTTTTTGTTGTGGAACTGTGTGGAGATAAGATCTTAGAAAGATTTTTCAGATTTTAAAACTATTTTTCCAGCAGAAAGTCAGGAAGGACCAAAATACTTAAAAGAATAAGTGATAGAGGAAATATGGTTTTATGAAACCAATAAAACCCTAACAAGATCCTGTTAAAAATGGAAGGATAGAAAATACAAAATTACTACAAGAAAATACTTTTCTAACAATTGATAAACTCTTGTAGTAATTCAGATTGATGCTTTTGAAACCTCAATAAATTCTCAGTTTTCTGTATAGATGATTGGATTCTATTTCACTATTTATCATAGAGGTTTGAGGGGAGTTTTATGGCTCAATTTCATGGTCAATCTCTAACAACAAAAAATTTGAAAAGAAATGTGTTGCAGAGAACAGTGCACCGCTCTTGCTTATAGCTATGCCATTGCCTCTGGCAATGGCCACGGTTAAAAGTAGGATAGTGGATTAAGTGGATTAGAGCTTGTTTACTTTTTAGTGACAAGTTCACTGCAAGATAGTCCCTCACCGTACTTAAGATTTGATTGTAGTTGGTTATTCACTGTTTCTGTACTTCCCAGTGAGGCATTTGCTTTTGTTTGATGTGACAAATCTTCTTCTTTTTCATCTTTAATATTCTGTGCTTTTAAATATATTTACCTATTTTAGTAAAGTTTAGCTGCAATAGGAAAATTCCTTCTGACAGTGTAATCTTTTCTTGTTTTTTTTCAGAAACAAGTGATGATAAAAGGTTAGGAACAAAGTCATACTCCTAGAAGAAACCAAGAATATATAAATTAGATAGGGTGTGGGTGGTAGACAATGACAGAGCTACTTGGTCATGAATGGTGATAAGATGCATGGGATACTCTTTTTTTTTTCTTGAAGTAACAGAAGAACTCAAATCAGGGAACTAAACCTGAAAGGCAGGAGATTCAACAGTAATTGATAAAATAAAATACTTTTGACATGTTTCATAACTAAGCAGTGAAACTCATTACCACAAGATACCATCAAGGCAAAGAGCTTAACTGCAGCTTTTTAATGGAAAATTCATCTGGATAAAAGTACATCGTAGGATAAGGTTATCATTTTCTTTTCATGGATTAGAATATATATAGGGGACATACGAGACTTGTACTCATTTAGTCTTTATTCCAGTCTTTCCATCCTAGGGGCTTGGAAGATGCTTCTCACATACACAGATTCCTCTCTTGATGATCAGTCTCCTCTGTGATTGCTTACTGCTAATTTTCTTTGTACCTGCTCTGGGACTCCCTTTTGGCTGTTCTTAGGCTCAGGGTACCGTGAGCAGACAAACCAGATCAGGAGAGGAGTCCAGTATTGAATGTTTTTTGAGTTTTGTTCACCTTTCTTCTCTTAACAGCTTAAAGCCAGTTCTGTCTGAAAATCCTTCAGATTTTGAGAAGGGTCCATATTTCAAGCACCATTGATTACATGTTTTGCAGTTTGGGGGATGTTTTGCTATGAAAGCAATGAATAAGGAATAAAGACAATGCTGCCTTCATGCACTCTGTGTCTTTTCCACTTCTCTTTAAGTCACTAGAAGACCCGTTGTATGTGCAAACTGCAAGTGAGGCCACGTAAGCATTTGCAAAGCTGTCCGTTAACCAAAGAATGCTGTTTGCAAACCTTTCTGACAGCATCAACTCATTAAGCAGTCATTTTAGAAACCTCTCTGCTCTTGGTACTTCTGGTTCTTTGCAGTCCACAATAGCACCAAAACCCTTTTTCAGCTGTGTGTTTTTCTCCAACCACCCACTGATAACATATTGAGAGGAAATGAGTCTCTGGTTTTCAAAAGTCTTACTACACTGCATCCTGGTGTTTTAAGAGTAGATAGGATTTTTTTGGGGGGGCCATTTACCATTGTTAATATTAAGAAAATGTCCTTTTGATTTAGGCAAAGGACTGTAAACCTGTATCTTTTTGCAAGAATAGCAAAGCTATAAAATCCAGGCTGATCATTTAGATTTGGATACTCAAATGTTATTGACATTTGGTTACTAGTGAAATTGATGGGAATTTGATTATCCGGCCTACTGAGGTTTAATTTTGGTAGGATCTGAACACTTTGTCATTTCAGCTCAAGCTTGGAATGTATTAAGTACGTACTGCAGCTATAAAATTGATTCAAAATGGTTTCAGATTTTGATGTTTAGCCCTGAGCTTTCTAGATGTCAGTTTTCTTATCTAGTAAAGTAGGATTTATAATTTGGCTTTACTCAGTGGAAAAGATTATCCCCAGAAACAAGCAGTTAAGGCATAAGTTCCTTTTCATGGGGATCAGTTAACTGTGCGGTTTATATGCATAAACTAGAATGTGCAAATAAAGGACTCTTAGGACACAGAGAGAGGAAATGGAGGCACAAGCTATCAGCCTGCTGCAATTTATGGTTAAGAATGCATGGAACCATTTTAAAAAGTGAAACAAGAAAGCAAACAAACTAAATAACTTGCATGAATATGAATTTGGTTGATTTACATTGTTTCTCCAGCTCCTGCTTTCTTGTGATCCCCTGCCGTGTGTGGCTTTGGTAGGTGATGAGCTCCATCTAGTGACACAGGGCCTGATGCACGGCGTGTCTGCCTGGCTGGGCATCAACTGTTTCCCACTACCTCTGGGACCCGTTTTAAAACACGTGTAATGGGCATTGAGTGCCATGGCACCTCACAGGACAAAAAGGTAGACAAAAGTGAAGTGGTTCTCTGAAGGCATTAATTATATAATTAATTTTTTTAGATGCTGCATGTGCTTAAAAAATTGTTTTCTTAGGAGATAAAAATGATCTATATTGAGTCTTAATTCAGCATCATATGTATGTGTATACCTTCTAAAGATACACTAATAGTGATAATTACATGAAAGTTCAGAATCACTTGGAGCTTTTCCCTCTAGTTTGCTGTATCATTGTATTACTGTTATAATGATCTTCAACAGAAACTGAAACTGCTCTTTCGTAGTAGCATTTCAGGGGTTTTACTATTGCAAGGCTATACGCACCACAGTGTGTAAGTATCAGAGAGGTCTAGTGCTTTCATGTGCACACTCTCATGGACAGCTCTACTGTGAGTCCTTGGCTTACATTATTCATAATTTATAGAGCATATCTTTTAGCTTGTTAACTGAAACCTGTACTTGCAGAGCAGAAATGTGAGGTCTGTGCTGGCTGCTGCTGCTACAGAGGGGAAGCTTATTATGTGAGAGTAATGTGGGCTGATTTCAGTGTGCCTCTTAGTAGGAATACAAAACACCAGGTTGATTTTCAAAGATGTTTTTGCATGTTGGTTATGTTAGAAACTATGCTAGCAAGAGAATACTGCTCCTTTTCCAGGTAAGAAGCTGGGGTGCCATAAGGCAGAGCCTTCAGACCGTGGCCTGGCAAACAGAGGAAAACTGTAGAGCCTCTGCTGTAGCAGGATGCCTTTCTGCACTTCATACTCTTGAAGTTCACCTGGGGAAGTACACAGACTGCATAGAAAATGCTTTGCAGATTCTTAGGAGAAACTGTGGGACTATATTGACAAGGTAGTTTTCTTGTAGCAGTTGGATGAAAACAGCAGGGGTAGCAAAGCTCAATAGCTGCTGTGGGGCAAAGACCCTCCCAGCCTCTGTGGATGTATATTTCCTGAGGTTCCCAAGCTAGATTTAGACTAGCTCAATTCAGGCTAGCTTGGCTATTGCTGGCATACCAATATGGATAGATGTGATGGTGGGGTACTCCTACTGCAACAGGGACTTAGTGTAAGCTCCAGAATGGTCCTAAGATGCAAGGTAGGCACTATGTGGGGTTGGTTTACGGCAAACAGCCTTCTGCTGAGTATTACCAGTACCTGTGGCAATGGTCATGACCCTGATGTGATGATCAGAGCACAACATGCTGTCTCAGCATAACCTCAAGATGAGAGGGGACACTTTTGATAAGGAAAACGAAACTTTCTGTTTTAAGAAATGTTTTCTGATGTACAGCCCATCATGCAGCGTAACAGCTGTTTCTTAGGCATTCTGTGTGGAACTGACATCAGAGATTGGACAGTAGAGGAGGATATAGTTAAATAATTCTTTAGAATGTATCAATCAAACACAGGTTTTCCTCCTTCTATTTTATTTAATTTTAATTAAAATTGTGTGTAGAAGAGAGTTTATTTATATCCCATGCACCATCTGCTATAAGAGAAGAATCCAGCTATCCTGCTCAAGTTGGCAGGTTTTATGTTGTCCTTTAAAGTGTTGTCTTCAATATTCCTTGGAGGTAAAAAGAGAGGTCTTGTGGCTGGTCTCGTGGGCTGGACCAGCTAACCACCAGGGCTGATCGGCAGCTCGTCAGCGGTGTCTGCGAGTGTCCCTGAGCTCCAGGTTCACTGCAGTCGGGGACCGTCTCCCCCAGCCGCGAGCTGCGATTCCCTGTGACGGCAGCCACGCTGTCCCCAAAAGCCGGAGTGCTGCAAAGAGAGTGTTCCCTTGCCCGGACCCCCCCAATCAGACACGCGGTCACACGGTGGTCAGGTGCTTGGGGTCAAGGGCGAGAGACCCCGGCATCAGCCGGGCACAGACTTATTTTGAGGGTAACAACCAATCCCGGAACGGCACAGGGGAGGAACCAGGGAGGGACAAGGGACAGGGACCAATTGGGAAGGAGGAAGGGAGGAGAGAGGGAGATACGAAAATACCATTATGAACTGAGGGACAGGGGGAGCTCGACCCCTCTCTGGGGCAAGCCACCCTCGACTCCACCCCAGGGGGGTTTTATTCTCTAGGTCTCCACCAATTCCTCAGGGGGGAAGAAACTCTCTGGGCTTGAACCACCGCTACAAGGTCTGGTCTTGCAGAAGGGCAGCAGAAAGTCCACTTGCATTCTGTGTTTTATTGAGTTACTTTAACAGGGAGCAGGTACAGACACCCACCTGAATTTGTACAGTTCTTTTTTGTCTGATAGAAAAGGAAGAAGGCTTTCCTAAAGTGTCTTAACATCTTGTCACATCCCTTGCATAAACCAAATATTTTAACTGTTTTCCCTCACACATACTCATAGTTGACTGTGGACTATATGTTATCACTTTTTTTCTGAGCTTTAGGTCTCAACTTGGTTCATTGCATCGTCTTGTCTTATTGCCTCTTTTTTCTGCTTTTGAATTTGTCAGGTTTCTCTATTTATAGATACTAGCAACCATCAGTAATACACTGTGCTACTTTTCTTTATTGGTACATTTCTGACTGAGCCAGTAGCTTGTAAAAGGGAATGTTTCTTGTGTATTTTGGCTGAAGTAATTGCGTATTAGCATGCCCATTGATGGCATATGGGGCAATCTTGCAGTTTCCTCGGCAGGTGTGGCCAGCTTCCATTATGCAGCATATTTGCTTGAGAACAAAAGTCCTTGAGCGGTAACAGGGCTATGACTTCAGTGGGATTGTGGAGGCTTGGTGGGATGGCTTACATGATGAAGGGCTATAATCAAGAGAGACAGCATTTTCAAAAAGGACAGGCTGGGAAGGCAAGGAGAGAGAGTTGTCCTTGGTAGGAGAGCAGCTGTTTGGATGGGGCACTGCTTTGAAACCAGTCAGGACTCAGTCAAGAGTTTGTGGGTGAGGACTAGTGGGCTGATGTGGGTGGTGTTAGAGTGGGTGTTTGTGATTGAAAATAGAGCTTAGACTGCCTTCAGACAACTGGAAGAACTTCCTTCACAGGCCCTGGTTCTTTGGAAACATTAATTGCTGTACCTTTTGGAAGGACAACTCAGTATGGCTCTGAGATTTCTTGAGTGTGTTCCTGACAATATCCTGATACAGATGATCAGGGAGACAAAAAGGAAGGGTTCTCTGCTGGACTTACTGCTTGCAAACAAGGCAGAAATGATTGTGGTTGTGAAAGTTGGAGGCAGACTTGGCTGCACTGACCATGAAGTGATGCAGTTCAGGATCTTAAGTGGAGGGAGCTGAACAAAAAGTGGGGCACAACTCTGAACTTGAGGAAAGCAGACTTTACCCACTTCAGTGATTTGTCTAGAAGAATCCCATGAAATACAGCCCTGGAGAGAAGAGGGGGTTGTAGGAGATCTGCTGGAGTTTCTAAGGTCACCTCCTCCAAGCTGAAGCAAGGTCTGTCCCAACAAGTAGGAAATGGAGCAGAAACAAGCAGGAGGCTTACACAGATTAATAGCCACCTCCTAAGTGATATCAGACAGGATTTGGGGAAGTGGCAGGGGGAAGGAAGAAGAGCACAAGAGACTCAGGAATTAGGGAATAAAGAAGCAAGGCTTTTCTCAGCAGTGCCCAGAGATTTCAAAAATAGAAAACTTCCATGTAAACACCAGATGAGAAGCAATTATTTTTTTCGTCACTGAGAGGGTGTTTGAACATGGAAACTGTTTGCCCAGAGAGCTTGTGGAGTTTCCGCATTTAGAGATATCAAAAACCTGAATGGATGTCCTCCTGAGCAACCTGCTGTAGGTCACCTTGACTGAAGCACAGCTATTGGACTAGATAAGAGGTCTCTCCTGACCTAAATGTTTCTGTGAAAAAGCAGTCCACAAACATGGGTACTAATGAATAAACTACTGCTTCTCCCCAGTGCTGTCACTCCCTGTCATCTGAGGGGTTATGGGTGGTAGAGGACAAACTTCTGCTGGAACTGCTGCAGACTTTTTACAGTGCATCTTCACTGGAATTATTATTTAATCTTGCTTTTAGTATTCCTTTTTTTTGTCCTTGCCTAACTTTTAAAATTAGTGCTTTCTCTTCAAAATTACAATTAGTTTTAGAAAGCTGTTTCTTTTGATCTTATCTAAATTTACTCTTGTATAGTTTTAATGCTATTAGCTTTTTTGTTATGTTAATATACTTAATCAGTCTCTAATTAAGGTTTGTTTATTTCAGAGTTCCTTGCTAAGCCACTTTTGAAATTTTGAAAAGAAAAGCTGTGGAATATATCCGTTAGAAATTAAAGGTGTGCCAGCCTTCCAGGGCTGTTTTCTTCCTCCCACAGTGCACCTTCTGACAAATGAAATGAGGTTGATCCTTGAGAAAGAGACAGAAACACTTTTGCTTATGGGGAGATATTTCATGATTGCACCTTCTTAAGATCAGAGATTGGGTGCGAATAGACTATGGTGACAAAACTGAAAGAAATGCCATGAGCAGTAAGCTGCTAATACATCTAAATTCTTAAAAAAGACCCTAAATTGGCTGTACATTGTGTATTTTCTGCTTTTTAGATGTGTGGTAAAAATGGTTGAGCAGTGGGAGAGGAAGGAAATAGGAATTTAGGTATGAAATGTGTAGCTAATGATTTCAATATCTATACATTTTTGTTTTGGAGACCTTTTTTAACGGTGTATAGTTTTCCTCGTACCTGGAAAAACAGTTTTTCAGGCATTTTAGTCATGCAGACTGATCTCAATTTAATATTGAGGTGGCTTGAACTATTCTCTATTTTTTTTTAAATGCTCCCGTGCCTCACTAACTTAATTTTGCTTCCTAGATGTATGAATAGATAAGTGCTTTGAGGGTAAAAGCAGAGGCAGCAAGTCCTGCCATGTCCTGGCATAATGGTAAACTGGAATTTTCAATGGAAATCAGTGATTGTCCAGGTTGTGCAGAATCTGAATAGTCTGAACAAAACCATGCATGCAGGTCATGAAAAGCAGACAAAAGGACTGGATGGCAAGTACTGTCCTAGCCTCCTGCAAGTTTCTTTTTTATACAAGGATGAATAGACATAACAAGAAATATTTGCTTTGGAAGGCTGAAGAGGGAAAAAGTAATTGTAGATTTCATGACCATTCAAAGAAGACTTTAGTTATGAAACGTAATGAGAACAGATTCAAACTGACTGTTGAAGGAAATAATTGAGGCACTTGTTAGGGAAATAGGCTAATAAAGGACTGTGGCTACTTTTTATTTTCTATTTTAATCTTCAACACTTTTCAGGAATATACGCCTTTTTTGTGGTGTATGCATAGGCAAATGGAAAGAAAATGTTTAGGTTGGACTAAACAAAGGAAAATGAGAGTAATTTTTGGCTAAACAAACTTGAACCCTAAAAGGGAGGTCTATGCAGACTTTTCAAATGCTGAACTAGGTAATGACACATTTTTGTGGTAGATGCATTATGTCATATCGGTACATAGGAAAGATGTTTTGTTGTCTATATGAAAATGTGAGCAGCTTGCTGTTTTGTGGAGGAAAAGAGAAAATTTGCTTTGTGTTTGTGCTGGTACACATTTTTCTGTGATGGATTTTTTTACTTGCACTGGATAGCTTGGATCAGGTGATGCATTTGTTTACTTCTCTCTCCCCTCACCTATCAAAATTTTACTTTTATTATTTTGAGTGCTTTTGGTTTGGTGTTTTTTTGGGGTTTTTGTGTGGTTGTTTGGTGGTTTGGATTTTTAAAATTTTTTAAAATTTTTATTTTATTTATTTAAAATTTTTATTTATTTTTAAAATTTGTTGTGGTGTTTTACTTGATTTGACTAATAGTGTAAAGGTAGTGACTTGTTCAAACTAGTGAAACCTGCCGCTGATGTTAAGGACCTCATCCAATGCGATACTAAAATTTTGATGACTATAATAATTTTGTTGTCCATAAGCACTGGTGTTGCTCTCATTGTCAATGATAGTCCAATACCTGATTGAATTTACCCATTCTTTGTAGACTGTGTAGGTGATTGCAAGGAGTAACTGTGAGTAGTTTGGGGATTTAGAAAGCTGTCATGAATACTTAGACCAGAGCTTTTATAAAATACTCCTGAAGAAAATTGAAGAGTGAGAGAAGAAGGTAACAAAACACTGATTAAGAGCTGCTGTCTGACGTAATGAAATGCATCTTCATAGCATTAGAGTGAAGGAGGGAGCAGTTGCACAGATGGTCAATTAGGAAACAATTTCCACTTGTAACTACTGAAATCAGTTGATATTGATGGTAATAAAGCTTGAGTCTCGCAACAGGGTTTGTTTTTTGTGTGTCTACCATATTGTTACATTAGATTGTTTGGTAATATTCTGATTTTCTGTATTCTTTTGAAGTGCAACATATATAGCTGGTTGTTGAGAAGCAGATTGTGCAACCACTCAGTGTAATTTCAGTGCTGAAGCTGGGGAGGGAAAATGCAAGATAAATTCTCTGCTAGCTTTCTGCAGTGCTTTTCATAACTGATAAATGAGTGTGTACATAATTCATTCTGGTGAAAATGCTGCACCCGGGTTAAGTGTGCATGAAATGCCCATGTGGAAATAACATTCATGTTCCTTCATGCATGTGAGCCTTATATATGGCACCTTGGCCAGTGGGTGCACATCACGTTTATTTTTCTAGAAGTTCTCTGTTGGCAAGGGAAACAATAAAACAGTTACTACACCAAATGTTGGTGTCTTCCAGGTACTCTTCTCATGTTCTCGAGGCAGCAGCAGCTTCTAGAGGATGTTAGAAATCCTTCTGGAAACATAAGGAGATGGTGTAAAATGATGTAGAGCTCTCAGAAGTTTCTAAAAACTGATATTACTTTCAAAGTGATCTTTAAAATAAATGGGTATGAATCTCTTAGCAGGGAAGTATTCTATCTGAGTAGCAAAAATGCTAGTGTAAACAATCTGATCAATCTGTGGTGAGATAATATACTTTGGAAACTACTGTGAATGTTTAAACAGCTTCAAAACTTACTTCAGGAGCTCATGATGACTAATCTGCTGAAGTTTCATTTTATCAGTATTTGGAGCAGGTACTAGCCCACAAAAAGTCTCTATGCAGATACAAAGTTCCACCCCCAGAACAGCTGAAGAAGTACAGTCACTTGTCTTCAAAGTGTTTGTCAACATACTGCAAATGCATCCTACTCAAATGATGAGAAACAATTTCCAGGTCTTCTGATATTTTCAGAAGCTGATGGCAATGCTGCTACTACATGCTTTTGGCAAGACCAAGATATCTGTTGAAATTGCAGTCAGAATACAAAAAGTAGATTTATATGTGTGTGTATATGTGTCAGTATAAATACACACTGCTTGCTGCTCTTCTATGTAGAATATGCTGTCTGAAGGGAGTGAGAAGTTTCCAACAAGAGTTGAGATCCTGGGTATGGTGTTAAGTTATGCACAACACTCAGATAAAATGTTGCCTGTGGGCTGTTCAGGCAAAGTGCTTTTTGTGATTTGCACATCAGAAGCACTATCTGTTGGTGTATTGAGAATGTCACTGAGGAAATCAGCTGTAAATGAAAAGAAAGACATCGTCAGCAGTGTGACTGATGGTTCTGTTGTGATGTGACCCATCTGAGTGGTTGCTTTATTTACCAAGAGATTTTTGCATATTATCCTCATCTAATTGTCTTCAATTGTGTGATGACAATATCTTGTAAAGGGTAGATTTCTGTGTTTTCATCAGGCGTAGGTCATTATTCCCAAGTAACTGTGACATTCTTTCACCTGATTGGGAGTTACATGATGTTTATAGACAGTGGTGGCAATATTATGCAAAATAGATTATGTCCCTGTTTTCAAGATTGCTGTTTGCTTGCATACAGAAAAACAGTAAACTCAGCTTTGGTCACAAAGTAGACATTAGTGTCTGTATTTTTATAATAGTTAACAATCATCCATCAATACTTTTCATTTAGATTGATGAACAGAATATCTTTATATTCAAATAATGTCAATATGAAATGCTAGAGAAGTAATAGAATGAATTATTACCCTACAAAGTGTGAAAACTAGTCTGGGACAGTTGCCTTTTCTGTCAGTCATAAGTTCATTACAAATTCTTTTAAATATCCTTGTGTTGGATTGTCATTGATAGTAACCACTGATACTATCCCGTGTTTGTTGGGTTTTTCTCTTTTCCTTTTTCTTTCCTTTCCAGTGATTCCCTCCACAAGCAAAGCCTGTAAGTTGTGTTGCTTTTGTGTGAGGTGCCTGGCTTCTTCTGCTCACAGATCCTGCTGCAAGAAACCATTCAGTGAGACCTGTAATCCCACCTCAGAACCTAGCATAGGCAAAGTGGGAAGTGGCTTATGGCCCTGAAGTGGGACATGGCAGTTCAACTGAATTCCACTTTGTAGAGGTGGTGTTAACTCAGAGGGGGGATGGTCAAACATAGCTGAAAACTGTATTTATAAAGTAAGAAGAAAGAGATAGTAAGGCTACTAAAAAAGTCTAATATTTAGTGATAATACAAGTTATCATTCTCATCAAAGAAGAATGATGTGAGATTTCAAAAGTGTGTTGTTTCCAGTCAGAAAGTAGGAAGATTTTCCTTCCTCAAGTACAGATTTAAACACAAGCTTGTGTGAAAGCCAATTTTCATTAAGAAAGGTTACAAAACCCTTCAGTTATGAATGGTTAGTGACCGACTCAACATTTTTGTAACCGTTCAGTTAGACTGTTAAGATATTAGTACGCTTCATTTACTTTACACTGTGTGTAATGAAAATTGTTAGCTGTCAATGGAAAGAAGTTGCTTTTCCCTTTTTGTCATTAAGTTACATTGGCAGACAGGAGTTAAGTGTAGAAGTGATTCTATGTTTATCCTTCTAAAGCAGAGTCGTGGAGCAGTAAATATTTGTGATAATTGGCTACAACCCTTCTCTCTCTAATTGTATAGCTTTTTTAACAAAAGGAGCCCATAGCAAAAATTCTGACTGGTTTTGTTTGAAAGTCATTCATGCTAATTTATTGATAGGAATTGCATGTTGTTATTTTCTGCTATAGTTCAGTTTGATCAAATCAACATTTAAACATATTCTAAACAAAACATTCAACCTCAGGCACATCACTTGTGTGAACTGACATTTGAAAACTTTCCTTTGGGAAAAAACTGTTTCCAGTATTTCTACTGGGCATATCAAACATCAATGTGAGCTGTCAAAGTAGAAGTAGCACTAGAGCAGGGTAAGTTTGAAAAGAAAAATCGTGTAAGGTTGTTTCACAGTATCAGATGTCCTAGTTGATGCCTTGGATAAACCTAGATTATGTGGGACATTAAGTAGTTGTGGAAGGATCATATGGGCTGTGGGCTCTGCTTTTCTTTGAGGAATATGGAAAGGTAAATTACTGAGTCAATTTTGAGGAAAACCTGTAACCTCAGTCCATGAACAGATACTTGAGACAGGATATTGTAATGGTTGATGTTTATGGAATTTTCTTGTCATATGTATGCAAGTAGCTTCTTGTTTTAACAACAGGAACAAACTGCAGAAAAGTACAGCTCAAGTTAGCAGATGCTCTTCATTGCCACACTCATAAAGTGTCTGATGTAAATGTACAGAATCTAGTAGGCTGCTAGTGGTTTACAGTTTTTTGACATTGAAGAGCCTCTCTCTTAAGAAGTAAAACATATATAAATGGTGATGAAATAAAAATTCTTGAAGGTTGTATTTTAATTTCCTACATCTGTTTGCTTTCTAGAGTTTCTACCATGTTTCTTGAAGGAGATAACATATCCTGTATGCCTCAATTGGACTAAACATCTTAGATTTGGTTGTAGAATAATTTGTAACTTGATGCTGCAGCTGCGAGTAGCCTGGAAGAGAGCTGCGGCAGTCACACCCTCTTCCTACAGCAGAGGAGAAACTGACTTACTTGCGGTTACATTTGTCTTCAGAAAGGTAGGGGGTTTTGGCTCCAGGCAGCAGTGATATGGTCTCTGAACTTTGTTCCCAAAATGTAGAGACCATTCCTAGGGTGGTGCAGAGGCAGCTTTTATTTATTGGCACAAGTTACCTCGGTTTGCTTTTGGCCAGCTGTATGTTGCCTACAGTGCTTCCAAGTCAACCTCTGAAGATGTTGAGAGTTAGATAGTAAGGAAAGGGAAAGCTTTACCAGAAAGAGCAGCTTTTTACCAACGTCTACCCATTTTTTATTTTACAGATGGTAATAACCTTCAAAACTAATTTCTGGATTCTCCAGTCCAGCATGGGTTGATTTCCATACCCTGCCCCCCCCCTCCCTCCAAAATGCAACAATAAGACCAAAATTTTATATATAGGAAGTAGAATTGAATAAACAGCCTTAAAGAGAACAGGAATTGATCCCAGGTCTCTTGTGACTGACTTTAACTGCTGACCATTTTGTATCTGGTGAGAATGTTCTGAAGGGTAACTTGCTATTGGTATACTAGTGATAGGAAACTTACTGCGAATGCAGATTTAATTTTTTATTATTATTTCATAGTATTATTGAAACAATTCTAGAATTATGAATGGTATCTACTATAACTGTACAGAAACTTCAACAATATTAATATTTTTTCTTTATTTGAACAAAATACTAATAATCTTATCATATTTTGTTCAAATCATGTTGCAGATACTTGCAATTTCTAAGTATAAATCATTATTTATAGAAGAGCCCAAAGAAAATATTAGTTAAACGTGCAGTTAATATGCAATTTTGTAAAAAAAATTGCTGCTGCTCATGTTTTGCAATTTACATAAAATCAATTAATAATCTTATCTCCTTTCAGTCATGGTATACAAGTTGGTGTTAACTCCTTTGGGATCCTAAGAAGCTCAATAATAATTTTGACAATACTATATTATTATTACTAGTAGTGGTATTGTTTCAGCTCTGTGACTAGAAGAAAGTTAATCAAAGAGACAATAGTGCTGATTAACTTGGTCTATTCCATGTATTATATTTGTGAATAATCTCTCCAGTGTCACAGCTTCAGTGGTGAACTGGGGAGTTGCCTAGAACCAAGCTAATTTACAGAGAAGCAAAAGAGGTTTTATTGGTTATTCACATAGGAAAGCACCATGCACAAGTAGTCCACGTTTTTTCAAAGATTTATTTGTATTCTGCCATTCTCCCTTTCCCAAACTAAAGCTGTCTTGACATGTCCCTGCTGTTTTCTTTCTCCTAGAAGAGTTTATATACACTGAATGAATGTTGGAAAAACTGTTCAAAGAATGACCATCCAAGGATTACTGGGATTGTGTGTAACTGCACACATAAATTGCTTTATTCTCCCTATTAAATTGTCTATGTGTCATTACCAAACAAACATTAAAATTGATAGGAATATAGACTATATTCCTTTGGGAAGGAAGTATGTAATACTTAAAGGGCTTCTCTTACATTTTATCTCAAAATAGCTTGGGCTTTAACTTTCAAAGCACTGACTTTCTTTTGCAAGAATTGAATTGTGTAAAAAAGACACTTGGATTTACATTTAATAGATTAAAACAATAAAAAATAATTTTTGTAAGGATTTTGAAACTTGCTTGTCACTTCTCTGACATGGCCCATTTCAGAGTATTGATACGATCATGTAAGGGTCTTCTGATATCTTATGAGGGAACCTGCATAAGGCATTTCTGGCTTTGCTGCCACAAGAGATTTCAAAAAAGAAAAAAAAAATAAAAAGAAAACCAAAGGAAAAGACACAGCACAAGTATAGGGTTGTTTAACTTCCTTCCCCCACTGTCTATGCTATATAATACAATTATTTATATAGTAACTTCTATTTTAAAAAATTAAAACTGTATGTGGCTCTGGTTATCCTCCTTCCCAAGGGGCTTTTCTCCTGGGACTCATTTCTTCATGTGTAGGAAAGGGGTGGTTCTTTATCACGTTTTGCTTCTGTTTGTAATCGCTTTCCGTTTCTTCCATTCATTCTCCTTTTCTCATGAATTTGGCAGGTACATTTCTGTTGTTCTTGTTTTCTCAAAACTGTTATAATTTGGTCATGACTTGAGGCTGTGACATTCCTTATACTTAAGAGTAATACTTACATAGCATTCACTGACTGTTTCAAAGGCATTTAGAAAGAGCTCTTCAGTGTCCTATAATGCCTTAATTATGTTTTCATCAGTTTTTCACCTTGCAGGCAGTTCTTTGAATTGATCAAACCAGCCCCCTAGCAGTTATGTTGTGAACTTCTCTTTCTGATAGTCTCAACTGTTATTAACACACAGTTCTTTGCTTGTTTGTTTATTTTGAAGGGTATGAAGATTTTTCAGGACCTCTCAATTTTCTCGCATGGTATTCAAAAGGCCCAAAAATGGTTCCCATCCATTGTGTGGAACAAGTGCTGTAGAAACAAAGACTAACCTGTCAAACCCCCTATTTCCTACCAGTGGTGGTGGTGAGGGTGTTGGAGAGGACTTTTTCGTTTTTTTATTCTGTTTTTTTGTTTGGGTTTTTGTTTATTTGGTGTTTTTTTGTTTGTTTGTTTAATTTTTGGGTTTTAAAAAATTATTATTTTATTTTTATTGTACCACTGATTGAGCTTAGACCAGCCTTTTTTCCTCCAAAAAAGATATGACTGGTACCAATTAGGGTTACTAGGCATGGAGAGCGGTCTTATATCTGATTATGAAGCTTGGGATGCATTCAATACCCCTGAAGACTGGGTACTTGCTCAGTGTGCACTTGAATGTGTTGCTTTTTATCAGAAATATCTCACAAGAATTCCAGGGATAGGGAGGCTGACAGGTAAATGGGATTTGCAGGATGAAGTGCTGAAGAGCTCTCGAAGAGTGAACGTGAGAGTTGCATGGAGAGTTGTGTAAAGCCCAGAGACTTGTATTGCTCAGGCTCTTGAATACTATTGACTTTTGAGGCAGTGCATGTAATAAAGCACCTGCTGTGAAGGACTCCTGTGTCCAAATATGTGAACATGAAGCAACTTCCTTTGCTAAACAATTGTTTTTCTTTTTTCTTCATCACTAGTGTCTCTCTTTCAGAGATGTCTTTTTCTGCTCTTTCCCAAATTTTCTTTGGGAAGTGAGAGAGTCGCCTTCAAGTTCTGAAAGGGATGCTGTCATGTGAGTGTCAAAAACCTTCACTTTTAGCTTCCATTATAGTGTGGCTGTCCTTTTGGGAAAATGTTCTGTTGCAGTGGGGAGGGGCAATATACTTTTCTTGAGCATTTTAGCATCTGTAGTACAGTACTGTATTCCATTCTGGATGTAGTTCTGTACCAGGCAGATGATAAACTGCAAGATCTAGGAGAGCTGATGATGAGCAGGTGTTGGGCAAGATGGATATTAAAGGGAAGACCAGATGAGCTTTGCATGGAATCTTAAATAGTCCCTACTTAGCATCTCAAAATTCCAGATGCAATGGGATTAGTCACTTTCAGTCAGCTTCATGGCACTCAAAAGCTGTTTGTCTGATTTGAAAGCTTTGGGTGCTGAAGAGTCTTTGGAATTAAAATCTGCTTACTTGTTAAATTTCAAATGCCATTCTATTGTGACTCCTCTTCAATAATATGGTAGCAGTCCAACACTTAATTTCAGTGTTAATATTGTTACTTTTGTGTTAATTTTGTAATGGTTCCACAGCATGACTTCTCATTTATTTTTGTCTCCTGGAGTGCAATCCAATTTATGTTATTATTTTGCCTCTATGTATGATAACTCAATACTCTAAAGAAAAGCTCTCAGTGGTTTCTCAGTGAAGCAAATTAAGCAAGAATACTGTCTGTTCTTCATAAGTTATCTGTGCCATAGTGAGTCCACTCACATTCTGAAGTTTCATTCAATATGGCTTCCATGTGACAAATATGAAAAATAGCAATAGTGGGTTGTGAAAAATTCATTGCTATTTTTTTCCCAATTATTTTTATTGTATAGATCTTTGTGGCCCAAGAAATCAGCACATCCACATTTCTGTTGGAGAAGCCATAGAATCTGCAACGAGCATGAGTAATAGGACAGATGAGTTCTGGGCCAGGTGTTTCCTGCATGGTTCTCTGGGGTATTGTACTAAGTGACGGTAGTTGCTTTGTCATTTCATCATCTTTGCAAGAAAGATAATGAGCCAAATTAATCCTGGTTGCAACTTCAGTGAAATTACTTGGAGTGTGAATCCCACTCCAATGTGGTATTTTTGCTTAGCCTGTTGTGAAGAGGCCTACTGTGTTTCAGAAGGGTTCAGTCAAATGACTTACATTCTGCACACTGAGTGCAGAAGATGGATTCATGACTGGATAGTTGGTGGAAAAAGAACCATAGTTCTTGGTAATTTAAATGTATTTTTCATCCAGCACTTTTGTGAAAGGGGTAAAAAGAAGTTACTACCTCAGCACAAACTGCAGTTACTTTACTTTTGTTGATTTTCTCGAGTGTGTACCTAGGAAAACAATTAAGTCTGTATACAATTTTCATATAAATATTCAAATATTTAAATCCCTGCATGTTTTGTTAAATGCAGCAATTAATACAGGATTATAACTATTAGTTAGTTGTCTCAGTACAACTCTCTCTTTCATTCCTCACTCCAATAAAATATATGTGCTTGTGGTAATGCAGATTTCTGATTATTTAGTCATTCTTTAGCTACTCCTGTACATGTGAGAAGGTTACAGTGACTTGGCTGTACTTACATGTGCAGTGTGAGTGGGAGGGCAGTATTTCCATCTGAGAGCTGATGGAATATTGAGCTATGCTTTGCAGAGCTGCCTAGAAATGCCCAGGATGCTGCTTGCCATACTCTCCTTTGTTGTTTGGCACTCTGAAACATTTTCTTCAGAAGAAAAGCTGGAGGTTACTTGCAAATGCTATTTTCAGCATGAAGGCCTGCAGTTTGTTGTTCTTCCTCAGCTTTGTGCTTTAAAAAAGCAATTTTCTACCTCTCTGTGGTTTTTTTTTT